>RJWT010052230.1:0-10589 GCA_004365215.1 Cuniculus paca
GCTAATATTTTACCCTTCTCAGTAACATTTAGGATGTTTTCGATTTTGAATGTTTCTCATATGTTTGACAAATACTTTAACGAGTTTATTCCTTTGTAATTTCTATTTTAATACTTTCTCATTCCATTTTATCCACTTCTAGATTATTATCTAAATGAAGAATACTAATGCCTGAATATTTATTATGAATGTAGCTACTTATTGTATTATCTTAGAGCTTGCAATGGATTTTAATCAATTATTTTTGATACCTTGGACGTATAAGAGACAATAAAAACTCAATAAATAATGGCATTGCTGCACAATGGGTTATTATAATGTTGTTAGAGCAATTTTAAATATAAAATTAATATATTACAAAGCTGTTCCAAATTAAATAAACACAGCAAAATAGAAAATGATAGTTTTTATGTGCTTTTAAGTTGATTTGGTAAAAACAGAGAATGCAAATCTATTGAGTCAACAATTCAAGGGGACAACCCGCTGGCTTGGATGCATACAGACAATTCACCATAAAATCTGATTACATAGTAAGACATATACATAAGAAATATTTAGAGTTAAGCACTGGGATAAGAGGTGAACACAATAATAATTTGGAACAAAGTCTTCAATCATCACACCACCTTTCCTTGTAAAATCATTTAAATGATGGGGTCCCCATCAACAATGTAAGGAATCCATCAAATTAGTTCATCAATGAAACAGAATTAAAAACATCTTGCAATTATTTAATTATTTTAAGAAACTCCGTGTTTTCTGCTTTGGGGAATTAGTTTCTAAAATGATTGCTCTTCTGTTAATGTGAGAACAGACGAAGAGGTTTGTGGAAGAGAGGTTATGTTGGTGGGGGTAGCAGAGATCACAATAATTCACTTAAAAATCGAGGTCAGGCAAATAATTTGTGGATGCAGAGTGAAAGGAAAATGTGATACTCTTTGTTCAAAAGACATAAAAAAGGCTAAGGCAGCAACAGCATAGCATTAGACTCAATGCAGGACCCTTCCACACCTAAAATCCATTGTGATCCCCCAGCTTCCATGGTCTGGAAATGGTGCCCATAGGAAGTCACCATTTAAAAATAATTGCAGTTTTAGCTTTTCAATGCTCACAATCATCCTTCTGGAAATGTTATGCATAGAGTTTTGAACAAGATTGCAAACAGCAAGTCTTTTTAAAAGACATTCATTTGTCCAAAACTCATTTCTCTGGTGACCTAATTACTATATTTCTTTTCCAAACCTTAAAAAAAAAAAAGTCTTGTAAAAGCGATTTAAATTCATCCCATGGAAATTCATTCTCTTCTCTAGATAATCTTTTAAATATATTGTAATGATTCTATGTGGTGGAATCTTTGCAAGAAAGTAAATAAATGTGTATGAGAGTGATTCTACATATCTATTTTAGAATGTTTGAAAAGATAAAAGTCATTTTTATAGAGATACTGCTGTTTCTTTTAAAAAATCTTCAATTATTCTAGGAAACAAAGAGTACTTTTTAATCTCTCAAGATTATGCATCCTAAGAGGTTCAAAGGTTTAAGCCTTGGGATATTTCTAACTGTCTCAAGTCCCTTTCACTATGGGTGTCCTTTCAGCAGGATGAGTTTTTCTCAGTCACTGTAATGTGATACTGATGTTTCCTCACTTGAACTCTTTTGCCTTCAGGTAGTAAATCCCAGTGTCTTTGAGTGATGGAGAAAGGTTTTGTGAAAGGTCACAGACTAGGTTTTTCAATAGTTATTCTCATAGTTAGGTCTTTAAAAATGAGATAATTAGGCTTATTCTCCCAAATATGTACTGCCCCTGTACATGTTCAGTGTAGGAGAGATACACCCTACTTTTCAGTTGTGGTGGACATGATGATATCCCTGCATGCCCATGCCTGTAGAGAGCCGATGAAGCTGGAGATTGATCACGTTTGGGGCTAAAGCAAGGCCAGCCTGAAAAACACAGAGAGCCTGAAACAAGCCATGTAAACAAGCTGTTTCAGTTCCAAAAAGGCAAGGGGCCCAGGCCAGCCAGGCAAACAAGTTGCTGGATAGCGAGGTTAAAATTGACATCTTCCTCTTGAATGTATAAATAAATGTGCTGCAGCGGTTGAGCTGTTGCTGCTCTCCCATCAGGACAGTAAGGGCTCCACCTGACCTCAGCTTTTGTCTCTTTTCTTTATTTTCTCAGCCTCTCACCGTACTTCCCACCAGAAACATCTAGAGCTACAGTCAGTTGCTACACATGCCAAGTCTTAACTCATGGAATATGCCATGGAGTCACTTAAATTAACAAATTCTCACCATTAAACAAATCCCTTTGGTCTTGGGCCAGTGTGGCCCCTTCTGGTTGTTTTTACAATTAAATGCAACAAATTCAGAAAATTTGCAGGCTTGTGGTTTGTTTCTGTTTTAATTTCACATTAGTTGTGATAGTATGAACTGGGAAGGCATTTTATAAGGTATTAAATTTAAATGGCTTTAAACAGCATTGAAATCTCCTTTAGTCAATTTAGGAAATGATTGTCACTTCCTTTTCTCTGAAGATAGAAAAGACTCACATAGGAAAATCTGCTCCAGATAAAACAAATACACTTTCCTTAACCTGATTCTTCAGCATCCAAATTCCACCATCATCCTCCACATACTGTAGAAGTCCAGGCCATCAGTGTATAATACACTGTAGTTTCCCCCTATGACTCCGCCCCTCACTTCAACACCTCATATCGCCACACAGATGGTTAATTCCATCCCAGTTCCTCACTGACTTACATTCTCTGCTTGGAGAGGAACTGGCTCATCTACCTCAGATATCTTTGATCTGATAAGCTTATTGTTCTATGCCCATGAACTGTTCTTACCCCATTCAAAGTCCAAGTCAAGAATCACTCCTGAAAATATTATACGAATCCAGACCACTCAGTTAATGTATAAGGACATGGTTTGCACTAAATGTTCAGTGGCAATTAGTTTGCTGTGTGAGGTAATAATGTATTCACAGGTTTCAAGGATTAGTATTGGATATGTTTGGAAGACTCTTACTCTGCCTCCCAAAGGTAAAGGAATTCAACCCTAAATGCCTAACCACTATGACAAGAACCATATTAAGTATAATTAGCAGGCCCTGGTGGAAGGGGAGGCCCAGAGCCCACCACTGAGATAGTCTCTGTTACTTATCAGAATGGTAAAGATGACATGGAGGCATCTGCTTGAGAAGCTATTTTGGAAAGTCTCTTCCTTCCCTGACTGGACAATGTAGAGTCAGCCACCTGGGGCCCCTTTCCTTCCACCATTACCTTGCAAAGCATTCTCTCTGGAGTGGTTAGAAACCATCATCTTTCCTGACATTTATGGCTAGCAATACTGTATTTTCTAAGAAGAGAAGATACAGCATTAAAATGTGCTTATATTTTCATCACATTCACGAAAGGAATTCTTAGGTAAAGTTCACTCATCTAGAGAGAAGGAAAAGAAACCATCTACAAAAGTAGAATTAGTCTTTAAAAATAAAGTTGATAGATATATCCATGTACAAAGATAGTTTTTAATAGCATGCTTCATTGACAAACACATTACTGTCACCTTTAGACTGCAAACAATGCAGAGGCAGGTGTACCACACTACAGAAATATGTTCGTGTTGTGCTTGCCAAAGGCCCTGGTACAATGTTTTGCCTGTCTCACTGAGACATGAGGTCATTTTTCTCCCTGTCCTTGCATCCCCTGCTGTCGCCACCTCAGACTAACTCTTGCCATGAAGGCACATGCAATTAATTTTCTATAGTTATTTGAAGAAATCTTCTTTAGAATCATTTTTATTAACTCACAGATCAAAGAACGAGTGCTATTCACACCTTGTATAAAAATGAGACCAATTTTAGTATTTTTGCAACTTTTAACGATATATGGTACATGTTTCCTGGGCCATTTTCTACTATTCTAATGAAAGACTAATGAGCTATTGATTTTTTTGGCTACCATCAGAAGCATAATACTCTGTGGTTAAGAACCACATTAATAAGTAATTTACCTAAATTTAGCTCATTTTGAAGAAAAAATAAACAGAAAATAGACATGCTGTTGAAAAGCACGCTGCTATTTTTTCTGTGTTGTTGCAGTTTTATTACACTCCCAGTGCTCGAGCATCTATCCCCCAGTACTCATAGATGCCTCTATTTACCTTTACATAGATTGCAAAGTTAAGGAAATCAAGTATTTATTCTCCTTTTCTTTTAATTTCTACTACTCATCCTCCTAATGTAAGACTTTTAAGTGATTGGATGATTATCTAGCTAAAAAACTAGCTATAATTAAAAATAAAAATGAAAAATACAACAAATCTTTGGAAAGGGAATATATATCTGAAAAAATAAATACTTCTTCATAAAACCTATTTTTATCAGCATTTCATACCAATGCATAATTATTATAATTATGATTTTCAAAAAATATGGAGACCAGAATTCTTTCCAGTTTCTAATATATATTGTATTGTTTTCTAACACCAACCCATTGAGATGAATGAGATAAAAAAAAATTTCTGGCAACAAATCAGAAGAGCACCTCCCCTCCCCCCACCCTGGATAAACTGTTACATATCATAGAATATCGAGTGCAAGAGAATATTGATGAGGTTATAAAGCTGGAACAGATAAGTAAAGCTAAGGCTACCTTACCTTACCTCTGAAAATATTCGTGAAGTTACTCAGTAAAATGAATTCTTTCTCCTGTGGAAAAATAATTAACACAATCAATCATGTTCTCTTTATAGCCTATGGATACAGATTTCTAGTCTAGCCTGTGTTCACTAAAAAGTGTTTTAATGTTTTTAATATAAAATACTCTACTAATGTTAATGAGCAAAGGCAAAAAATATCAATACAACATTCAAGATTATTTCAACTGTGTATTTCTAGTTGTATTTCAATATTATAAAATCATAACAGAAACAATGAAAATGTTCTTGGTCTAGACATGGCAGGAAATGAAAAGCAATGCCTCTGTAACACAGTATAGACACAAATATTCACAGCTCAAAATTGAAGAAAAAACCCAAACCACGCCCTAAGAAGACACAGGATAATGTCTAGAATCATCCTTTGCTCCCCATATTGAGGGGATGAGAAATCATACAAAACCACATTCGTCTACATCAACTAAGTGGATACTTCATGTACATGATTGTGTTTACAGTTAGTTAGAAAAATAAAATTCAGACAAGATAAGAAAAATAATTGTTATTCCCATGCACAGTAAGACCAAGGAATACATCTTTTTACTTGAAACAATGTGGAGAGCAGATTAGTGGTATTCCTGGGAATGTAGAGAAGGTCTGCTGTGCTGGCCATTCTTCCACTGTGCTTTTAGATCCTCCCATCTTCACCCACTTGGCACTGGACACTGGGGAAGAGGTGGGCAGGTTTCTTTGTACCCTGGCTTTTCAGTGGGTTGGCCAAGGGCCACGAGAGAAGGGTCACCTATCCGAGACCAGAAGGACAGAAGCAGGTACATCAGGGTGCTCTTCCTTTGCTCCCTCACTGCATGGTCTCCTATTGCTGGTTGTGTGCCTGCCCTGAATGCCCAGTCTCATGCCCTCCACCCACCGCCTGCTCTGCATACCATGGTCCCCTTCAGGCTGTTGCCGTTCAGGGCCAGGAGTGACACTGTCCTCTGCTCTACCAGCCTGACTGCTTCACCTGCCTCTGCTCGCCTATGACTTTACAAATGCGCCCTCTATAAAACTCCCCTCATGTTATTTTGAGTACACCATCTATTCTTCTCTAATACTTTCTCTGACACATCACGTGTAGGATTGCCCAGCCTAAATTTCCCGCTGAGTTAAATGGCTCACTTTAACAGTCCCTGAGTCACCAGAACAGATTTTTCCAGAATATGATAGAGATGTGGAAAAGCTATTTCACTTTCTTCAGATGACTATTTCTACCTGTCTATACTCTACACAGCCATATTTGCATAAATGTAATTGGCCTGTTTGCAAATACTGCAAAACCTCAAGGCAATAATGTAGGCTCATTAGCTGTTCTGCTGCTGCTTCCTTGGAGTATAAAAATGGACTCACATCCAACATTTGGTTTGGATGTTAGGACTGATAGCCCTCCATCCTCCCACAGATACATGATGGTATACTCATGTCAATGTGGTTGATGATTTTCTACAGGAGGAGTATCTTTCTGCAAGTGTTAGACATGCTGTAAAAGTCAGAGTCATGCATGTAGAGTCTGGGGGAGAACAGATGTTTGTGAACAGCATGATGGGATTTCTCTGACATCCTTGCTCTCCATGATTTTCCTGCTTCTTTCCAGGTCTCAGGGTCTCATTTCTGGGTGTACTGGTTACCAAGTGGAGCCTTGAGCTTTTCCACTCATTCCTGTAGTTTCTGCAATTCTGTTTGCCTCTAATGCTAAGAAGCAAGCAGAAGGGGGGCGGGGAGAGCATGGGAGGGAGAGGGAAAGGTTGGGAAGGAGAGGGAGAGGGCAGAGATGGAGAGAGTTTATGGATTCCTTTCTTCCCTGGGACCATAATTCCTTTGGCTACAGGGAAGACCAACCTCTTGCAGAGTTGCAATCCTTGCCCTAGTGCCGCATTATCATTCAGCTGCTACAGGTACTGAAGCCTCCTCCTTGGCATTTTATGTAGACCAAAGTAGGAAAGAACAACAACAAAATTCGGAAAGATTGTCTTTTAAGGTGCCCACTTGCCTGTTATCCAGTGCAAGAATGGTTTGTGTATCCAGCTCTTTCTGTATGCAAGTAGGAAAGCATCAAGTTTCATTCGTGATGAACGCAGGATAGGAAATACTGAAGGGGAAAAGGAAAAATCACGGGTGGTTTGATCGTGCTTCAAATTTTGGATACCTTCTCCAATGCAGAAGGTAGGATATACTTTCCTGAGTTCGGATGTAATTATTTCATGTGCTATGTCCAGAATTTTGAGAGGCTTTCAGCAAAGAGAACACAAGATCCTTACTCCATCTCTTGTGGCACTGTAGTTTTGGTTACATGATTTAAAGAAATTCATGCAAATCCACTCCACTTCACTTATGTGTAGGTGACAGAAAACATGTTTTACATGCTTACAAAAAAGTTTTCTGATTCTCATCACCATTCACACGATAATAAACAAAATGTCCTACAGTCCTACAGTTATCTCCCATTTTACAATTTCTAAAGACTTTGAACATCGACCCTATCCTTTTGATTCCTTTCAAAAATTCTATACAAGAATATCAAGCTTTTTTCCAATGACAAAATTCATTGTAAGTAATGTGTTTTTTTTTCACAAATTCATCTATCTAGTAGCTATCAAATCAGGTCACAAACTGGGTTTTTCTGCACAAATGTTTAGTGTTTTCCCTCTCGCATCACACACCTGAATCTTTTCTGAACTTTCAAAGAAAGTAGAGAATACTGGCAGCAGCAGTCTCAGCCACAGTGCACTGAAGTCTTTTGTTAAACAATACTTTAAGTGTTCCTCTAATCTAGCCTTTTGAGAGCACTGCCTATTTAATAAGCTCACTGATCAAAAATGCATCGGAAAAATTTTAAGAGGCTTTTAACTAATAAGAAATACTATTAATATTTTAAGTACAAAGCTGTATGAATTACCTAAATTCCTTATTGAAATACTGAGTTCTGTTAAATATTTTTGAAAGGCAGCTAACCACTGCCAGCAATTAGCCTGTCATCTCCCTTAGAGCCCATGAAGAAAAGGTTTGTGTATGCTTGAACAGATGCTCTTAATGAGTCTGTAAATATGTTTAATTGGCTTCACATGAGATAAAATTTTTATTTTAAAGTTATTTATTTAATTATATGTATAATTAGATGTGTATACAAGAGGGTAGTCTATACATATATTATTTATGTGTGCACATGCATACTGCACATGTTCCAACCTATTAATAGCATTTGTTTAACAGTAAAAGTCTCGCAGAAAAACTCACAATGGCTTTCTGAAGTAGCTAAGGACAAGGTCCTTTACCCTCTTTGATTCCCCTGCAAGACTTCAAAGAGAAGCTGAAAGAACAAGGGCATGACACTATGCGGTGTAGCACCCATTGTTAAATTCCTATCATCTTGTTTTGAAATGCTATGTCACTATTTTTGTTGGTGTTGTTGTTGTCTTTTGGCTTTTGTTGTTGTTTTCTTCTTGTTTGATTGCATTTTGATTTTTCTGTTAACCTTATTGGTTAACCATAGTTCTGTCCCACCTTATGCCCACCTTAGGAATTCCCATTCTTCCCCACCTTGGACCCATCTACTCTATAAAAAGTCCCTAAAAGACAGAGTCTCTGGCAACCCACTCGGGACCCCTTCTGTTCCTCTGACAGAAGTTTTCTTTCTTTCTTCCAATAAATATATCCTGCTCTTAAAAAAAAAAAAGGGCAGCAAATGTTAGGGAGCCATGGGCCAAGACCCCAGTACTGGAATCTGTTGGCTGACGATCTGCATCCAAATTACAGCAAGCTATGGACTTACCGGCTGTCAGTATTTTAAACACAAAAATCTACTGCAAGAGATTTTTGGAAAACAGCAACACGTTATAACGTGACATATATACAAATATACATACATACAGACATGTTTAAGCTTTGCTCCATTTTATTAGCTCATACTACACAGAATTGTGCTGATTTGCAGCAGAGGTGAAAGAACGTGAGTTTATTTGCTTATCATTTCTAAATTCATTTGGCAAGTGACTAATCAAATCCATGGGCTTATATGCCTTATCCTGTCTCTTCATGCAGCCACATATGAATAAACATTTCTATTTAGAAGTCATTATTGATTGACTTATGTTCCTCCCAAAGAGATAAGCTGAGTTCCAATCTTAGCCGAATGTGAGCTTATTTGTAAATAATGTCATTGCAGGGGTAATCAGCTAAGATGAACAAGGTCATTACCAGAGCAGTCCTGAAGCCCTTAATCCAATGCACCTGTCCTCAGGTGAGGATAGACAGAGAGGACACCACGTGACAATGGAGACACTCATTGACGCTGCCCCACCCAAGCCAAAGAAGGCCAAGGATTACTGTGAGCCACCAGACGGGAGAAACAACAGGGAAGGATTCCACTCAGTCTCAGAGGAAGCATGGGTCTTTTGGTATCTTGATTTCAAATTCTGACATCCAAAATGGTGAGAAAAATATTCTTATTTCGAGTCATACAACTTGTTGAGTTTTGTTATAGTGGTTCTGGGAAGATAACACAAAAGTAGAAAAGCAATATAGTGTAAAACATGATGTAATATGGAACGATCATTTTAATTCTAGAAAAAGAGAACAGTTTTGAAACTCAGGCAGAAAACACACTCTAAGAATAATATTTAAATTAGAAGCGATGACCATGAACCTTATCACATATCTTCAACTGAGTTCAAGAACCTGTGGTTTTAAAAGGAGGGCGTACTTTATAAAAGGAAATTCTGTGATCCAGGCACAGCACAAAAACGAAGAGATGATGTGAATAAAATGCTATCAGAAAACCTAAGTTTCACTACAAAATTTAAGTCCATTATTGTAGGAATTTGAAAGGAATTGGTACTGTGAAAATCTGCTCAGTGAAATGTCTGGTAATTTAAAAGTTCAAATAAGATAGGTAACAAAAGAGAACAAACATGAAAACTCTTGTCACAAAAAAAAAATGAAAATTTGAATAATTGAACAAAACCAATAGTTACAGATATATTTGAAGAAAATCTTATGCAGCTGAAGTAATAATGTCCATCGTTACTGAAATAAATCAATGCCATATATAAGAATAACACATTTTTCCGTATGAACATCGGTTATGTTCTTTCAACTGCATAAAGCTTGATAGAAGTGGCACCATACATTTTGTCCAACTTAATCCCATGTAGGGTACAAAGGTAAACCCAAGTACTATGAGGGCTAACATCAGAATTTCCTTTCTTTACATTGTAAATGCAACATTATTTTGCATGGTTTACTTGGGATGAAATTGGATAAAATACATGGTGCCACCTTTTTCAATTTCTTGCAGCTGAAAACTCAGAGTTGATATTCAGCAGAGAAAGGAAGCCTAAATTTGTGATTTGTTCTCAAAGGTGATTTCTGCTTGGAGGCAATTACTAAATCATGAACTAGAGAGAAATAGTGTATTCGTAAACTTCTGGCTGCTCTTGGCAAAATAAATATAGCCTAGAAAAAGGAAGAAGCTAGGATTGTCCTAAAGAGGGAAGTTGAGGTAACTCAGTGAGTTTATCCAGGTTATCCCAATAGCAATATTTGTCAATGCAGAGGAAACAACAAAGGAAAGAAAAGGGGTGCAAGGATCTGTACAAGTGGATAAACAGGGTACTGTGAGGGTGAAGACCCTCAGTCTTGGCTGAAGGGTAGAAGAGACCATCACCTTTGAATATGTGGTGAATGCCACCTGGTCTTTTGGGTTGGGTGCTTCTCAGAATGCATCAGGGTTGGGTGATTTTTCAACCATAACTTCCTTCCGGGAGCACAGGGCTCAGGTAAAGCTCGCTATTGTTGCGGGGGTGTATACTAACGCTGTTATGTTTGCTCCTCATCAAACTCTCAGCTCCAAGATTCTGTAGCAGGACTGAATTGGA
>RJWT010052231.1:0-10595 GCA_004365215.1 Cuniculus paca
TTCTATGGGCTTGACTTAGGAGAAAAGGTAGGAACAGTCTAGAGTCCTTTCTGATTTTACATGCCTCTATAAGGAAAGTACAAAGTGAGGGAGATGATTAGAAGTAGAGTCAAAGAATGGAAACTGAAGCAGAACAGGCTTGACATTTCCTCTAGAGTGTAGAGGAGGATCAGAACCAGTCTGTCTCAGTGAAACCTCGGCTCCAAGTCTTAGAGACCGGCCACCAGCCTAATGCCATTTAAATGGTGGAAGGAGTCCCAGTTTTATTGCAGGCATGTATATTTTTTGAGTCTGGGCTAGATTTCTTTTAAGAACTATTCTACTAACAGTTCCCTCTAGCGCTACTATACAAATATCAAGCAAAGAGTACCAGTAAATTTAGCCACTAATTTAAATGTATCATATACAAGAACAAAATAATAAAATATCTCATAAAAGAAATATCATAACCTTCCCATGTTTTAACTTAGATCCATCATCATTCCAACAAAACTATATTAAGAGACAAGGCAATCAAAAGCAATGGGCAAAAACAGATCACAAGCAAATATCACAAGTAATTATAAGCAACTGGCAGAGACAAACCAAAATTTGAAGCATAAAAATTATTTGTTACCTAAACGAGTCCCAGTCCAGAGTCTATGAAACAAAAAGTCAACTCTTACCTCCGTCCAATGATCTCGGTGGAAGACCTCCAAATGATACAGGGGAATGAAACTCCCAACCCACTATGTCTGGTACGAGTTCATGTTCTCTAAAATCGAAGAATGAATTTTAGGAACAACAGAGGTTAAGAGCAGAATATATTTATTGGGGGAAAAAAAGAAAGCTTCTGTCAGAGGGACAGAAGGGGTCCCGAGCGGGTTGCCCATAGCTTTCATATATTAAGTAAATATTATTTTTTCTAAATGCCATAGATACGGCTTGGCCAAATATATTTTATGTTAGAGTCTATGTGATTTGTTGATCTATTTCAGTAGTCTCTTGCAAAAACAGGATAAACATGGAAGGAATCTCTTCTGATTAAACAGTTTATTCTGAAATCTCGAGGTTAAAATTTCTCTTAATGTTTCATACTTGGTTTTCAATTTTCTTTCCATTTAGCTACAATTTTCATATTTAGCCCAGATACACTGTAAAATAATTCTTTTGGGTATCTATTTTAAAGACAATAAGTTATATCATTAAGAAACCGCTTTAGAGCATATATTTATATGTTTACACAAATACAGTCAGAAGTGGTTATGGATGTAAGAAAGTTCATCCAATTATAACTAAATATACATTTTATGGAATTAAAATTTTCATTCATCCCTAAAATTACAATTAATGACAAATTTTTAAGAAGGAACAACTAATATTACAGTTCTGTTAATAGTTTAAATAGTTCTGCTTTAATTTAAGTTCATCAATGTAAATCTGAATAACATGGTAAGTAAAAAAAAATACATGAAGAAAACTTGAAAGTCAAAGAGAAAGATTAAAAAAAAAAGTTTCCTAAACTTTTTTGTAGACCTAAGGTTTTTTGCCTTGAGCCTTTCATTTTAATTATTAAACAGAAGTGTTCTGTCTAGGAACAAAAATGAGACATTTTTACTTTAAAAAATAGGAGTGGTAAAATATATTTTAGTAGAATATATTTAGTAGAAATATATTTCAGAAATCAGTTATGCTATGAAATATTGGCATGTATGTACATTTATAAAAATAACAGCAGTACATCTCTAGCTTTATAGGTAAAATAATACAGTTAAGTTGCATTTGTCCATTAAATTGAATTCTTTGTAAAATAAAAGTCAGTAACACATAAAAATATTTTCCTTGCTAAAGCATTACGTTTCTGCTACTATGCCTGTATGCTGCATAATTTAAAATTGTGCCTTTATGTTTGTGGTCAATATGATCTGCTTGAAGTATTGGTAGCCCTAATATTCTATAGAATAGCTTCAGAGTTTTGTGAAAAATCAATGCCACTCACATTCAGGTCAAGTTGGTGTAGAGAGTTCATGCTTTGATCACACTTTCTGTTCTAAACACATAATAACAATTGATAAAACATTAAAGAGGGAATCCTAAAAGGCACTGCTGAGCTAAAATACAAGGTAAAAATTTCTGTGTACCAGAAATAGAGTTAAAACAGAGAGGAATGAGCTGGTCTAAAGCCACAGGTTTACAGTGCTCAAGTTCCAGAAGAAGGCAGTACTGACCAGGAGTTCAGGTCCTGCAGGGTAATTGGCACTAGCACTGGTTCATGTAAAGTGGTGACCCTGAACCGTATTAACCACAGGAAGCTAGAAAATGTGATCTGGACCCCTACTTCACAAATTTCTAAATGGAAACAAAAATAAAGTGATAAAGAACCTATGATGCCTGTCATTGCCTGAGTTGATAAATGCTGAGAAACTTCACATAGATGAATGTAGAGAAAAAGCCTCCAAACCAAGAGTTCAACTAAATTACTAGCTTCTTCTATGAGTGGGTTTGTCATGTTCCTAATATAACTGTAGCACAGAATATGTAAACTTTAATAAAGACTTGATTCTTTAGTGTAAGCCCATGTTATTGAATGAAGCCAACTAAAATATTGCTACAAAGCAAGATACTATCTAAGATTGGTGTCTCTTACCTAATTCCAAACTTCTGTCCAGTTTCCAAAAATAGCTGAAGGTAGTTTCATGCAAAGATAGACAAAGAAATCATATATTATAACAAAAACCTAATTGAAATGAATTTTATGAGACTCTTATAAAGACTATAATTTGTGTGAAAGTTTTAGAATTTTAAAGCCTTTACAATATTAAATCAAAGAACTTCACATTTATCTACAGCAATCCAACTAACCAAGGATGCTACTCCAGACCAGGCATCTCTATTTTCATTGTGAGACTATGTATTAACTGATGAATAGTTGCTAGTAGTAATATTTAGCAGTATAAGAGAAAGACAGAAAGTCATGAACCTCTGAGAGTGTTGACTATGTACCAAAATTGAAATTCCTTCATATTATAGCTTTTATTTCAACACCTTTAAGTGTGTTTTCACATCTGTGTTGTGTTATGTAGGAGCTATTGTCCTATATGCAGTTATGGGGCATTTGAAATGTGGCTAAAGTGAATGAATACTAAATTTTAATTTGAACATAAAATTACAAAGCCTTCGTAAAGATTTGAAAGTAGGAGTAAGCAATTTCAGGATACAAAAGGGACTGTAACTACAGATTCTGGAATGATTCAAAAGTATATATAGTGAATTATTTTTCTACAATCTGGAAAATTTAAATCAAATAACTAAGTATGTAAAAAATATAAATGACTTAAGTAGATACAAAAACCTGAAATATTTTAATCTCTAATTAAATATTGTGACAAAGGAAATATCATGCCTAGATTGAGCCTTGCATACTAATTTTTAAGAACAAAATAGTAATTTTATGCAAAGTCCTCTGGGGACTAAATAGTAAAGAATTATTTTCCATCTTGTTTTTTTAAGAACTACAGAACACTAATGGAAAAATCTTTTAAAACATGAAAATTATTATTAATGAATACGGATGAAAAAGTCCTCAGTACTATATGAGCTGACTCAATCAGAAATAGATAAAATTTAAAAGACCTTTTTTTTTTTCTTTTTGAGACAGGCCTTGCTATCCAGTTCAGGCTGGTCTTGAGCTCACTTTGTAGCCCAGGCTGGTCTTGAACTTACAACAATCCTGCCTCAGTCTCCCCAATGCTGGGATCACAGGCATGCACCACCACACCAGGCTTAACAGACATTTTGGCCAAGTTTATTGTATTTCAAAAATGCAAGATTGACTATTAAATTTAAAAAATATTTATTAAAGTGTTTATAGTAGGAATAATTTCAATGTTTATTAATAAGTATCTAGAAATATAAAAATGCTATGCTTATGGGTAAAATTGTCATTTTAAATTAATGAATTAAAACAATCATCTCCCAACACAAATACATCTAAAAATATCATGAGGATCATAAAATCAGTTTTAATGGTATTTACATAAAATATAAACACCAGAAAAAGACTTGATTTAATATTTGGGGATACATTAACATGTAATAAATATGTAAAACCAGTGGTAATAAGGAAATTAAGAATGGAAAAGATCAAATATGGTCTTATCTTCCTCTTTCTTTAAATAAAGTGTCAAAATTCATGGCTTAAAGGTAAGACTTTTCATATTACTAAACATAAGTGTATTTCTACTTTTTATTACCTATTTTTTGCCTGTGTATCAGTGCACCATATATAGACATGCTTTGCCAGTAGATGTGAGAAAGAAATCTAGTTGGTATTACTATTTACTCACACAATAATGGGCTTGTCAGAAATTGTGTCCTTATTGACCTATTTCATTCCTTATCTTATTAGTTCTATGTTGAATTTTACCACTGATAATAGAACTGATAATAGATACAGAGAAGTAGGATAAAAATGATATTTAACACAATATTATCTATAAATGAATAAATATTTTGCTTGTATTAAGGTAGGGTATACTTCACTTGCTAAACAATCTGTTTATATTCATCAGAATTAGTCACTATAAAGTGATTGTGTATTCATAGCTGAAATTATATCACTTTCATTTTCTAAGATATCTTATGACCTTTCTGGAAAGAGCACTGCTCATTAAATGAAGGTAGACCTTGAGTAAAATTGAGTTATTTTGCAATACAAACAATTGGAATCCAAATCTACTGAATATTAAAATGATGAAAATGGAATATCTGGAATAGTGGCTAAAATATCTGCACTTTTTAAGGGATTCATGCCTGGTGAGGAAAAGTACCAATAACAGGAATTTATAGGCAAGATTAAATCCTGACTACCCATGCCTCTACCATGTTCTGTTTCAGTGACGTCCTGTATTGTTTTTAGACTATCACAAAACCAGAAGTGTTGAAGACAATATAAAGAAAATTAATAGCAGTATTAAATAAACTTTATCATAGATTCATTTTTTTTCATAATATTTATACATATTCTTCTTGAAAAAAAATTTTTAGCAGTCTCAGAAGTAGGAAACACATTTTATCTGAGAAAGGTGGTAATGGTGCATTGTTTCTGCTTTAACATTTAGATCTTTGATCTATTTTTATTTTACTTTAGTTTACAGTGTTAGACATGAGTCTAGTTTCAGCCTTCAGCATGTGCAAAGCCAGGTTTTCCAATACCATTTATTAAAGAGGCTATGTTTCTTTCAGTGAATGTGTTTGTCACTTTTGTCAAAGATATGGTGGCTGAGTGTGTTTAGATTTGTTTATGCATCTTCTAATCTGTTCCATTGATCCTCAGATCTTTATTTTTGGCCAGTACCATGATTTTTTTTTATCATAGTAACTCTATAGTATAATTTAAAGTCAAGAATTGTGATACTCCTATTTCCTAGAATTGTGTTTGGAATTGATTTCACTATTCTAGTTCTCTTCTGCTTCCTAATTAATTTTAGGATTATTTGTGTAGTTCTGTCATGTATGCTAATGTTATTTAGATTGAAATTGCCTTAAATCTGTATAACAATTTTGGAAGTATGGCCATTTTCACTTGGTTTGTCCTTGCTACCCAAATGTAAGGAAAGTCTTTCCATTTTCTGATATCCTCTTCAATCTGTTTTTTCAGAGTACCATAGTGTTCAGTACAAAGATGTTTTACTTTCTTTGTTAGACTGATTCCTATTTCATCTTTTTCAATGCTACTGTGAAAGGTGTAGTTCCCTAATTTCTCTCCCAATGAGTGTGTTGTTTGTGTGAAGGAATGCTGCTAATTTTTTACTTTATGTCAAGTTATGTGACTGAATTTGATTATTAATTCTAGCAGTTTTTGGTGGAGATTTTGGAATTTCCAAGAAGAGTATCATGTCATCTGCAAACAATGATAAGTTAATTTCTTCCTTCCCCTATCTTTATTCCTTTTATTTCTCTCTCTTGTCTAATTTCTCTGTCCGATGTTTCCAAAACTATATTGAATAGAAGAGGTCATAATGGTTATCTTTATCTTCTTCCTGATTTTAGAGGAAAAACTTTCAGTGTTTGACTATTTAGCATGCTTCTGGCTGTTAGTTTGCCATATATGACTTTGATCAGATTGAGATAAAAACCATCTGTTCAAGTTTTTGTAGGATTTTATTGTGAATGGTTGTTAGACTCTGTCAAATGCTTTTTCTGTGTCTATTGAGATGGTCATGTAATTTTTGTCTTTGACTCTGTTGATAAAATGTATTACATTTATTGATCTGTGTATGTTGAACCATCCCTGCATATCTGGGATGAATTCTACATTGTCATGACCTGTAATATTCTTGATTATTTGCTGCATTCTCTTTGCCAGTATCTTAATGAAGATTTTTGCTTCTATGTTCACTAGAGTGATCAGCCTATACTTCTCCTTTTAGGTTGGGTCTTTCTTTTTCTGGTTTTGGTATCAAGGTAATACTTGTTTCCCAGAATGATTTTGGAACTATTGCTTCCCTTTCAATTATAGTAAAGTTTGAGGAGTAAAGGCATTAGATAGTCTCTAGATTTCTTGTAAAATTCAGTAGTAACTCATTCAGGACCTGCGTTTTTCTTTGTTGATAAGTTTTGAATTACATTTTCAATTTCATTGACAACTATTGAGTTATTAAATATTTTTATGTCTTCTTGATTCAACTTTGGTGATTCATGTATATCTATGAGTCTGTCCATTTGTTCTGTGTTTCCCATCTTATTAGAATACAAATTATCAAACTAGGTAGAGATGATTTTTTGGATTTCTGCAGAATCTGTTGAAATTTCACCCTTTTCATTCCTAATTGCGTGGATTTGAGTCCTTTTTTTATAAGGTTGTCTAAGGGTTTGCCATTTTTATTTAATCCTTCAAAGAACCAACTCTTTGATCATTGATTCTTTGTATTGTGTTTCTAGTCTCCAGTGTGTTAATTTCTGCTCTGATCTTTATAATTTCCTTCCTTGTATAGGCTCTTATTTTAGCCTGCTCTTCTTTCTCTAGAAATTTGAGGTTCAACATTAAGTTATTTATATGTGTTTGCTCTGTTTTCCTGATGTGGGTATAAATTTTCCTCTTAAGAATGTTTTCATTGTGTCCTGTGAGTTCTAGTATGTTGTATTGTCATTGTCATTCAACTGTAAAAACTATTTAATTTCTTCTTTAATTTCATCTGTGACCCATTGGTTGTACATTAGGGTGCTATTTAATTTCCATGTGTTTATGAAGTTGTTCTTGTAATTTCCTTTGGAATGAATTTCCGATTTCATTGCACTGTGGTCTGATAGTATGCATGGGATAGTTTTAATTCCTTTGCATTTACCTGAGCATGACCCAATATATGGCCTATTTTGCAGAATGTCCCATGTGCAACTGAGGAGAATGTGAATTCTGATGTTTGGGGTGGAACACTCTATAGACATCTACTAGGTCCATTTGTTCAAAAGTTTTATTTAGTTCTACTATTTCATTATTGATTTTTGTCTAGTTGATCTGTTTTTTTGTGGGAGTGGGGCATTAAGTTCTCCCAATACAACTGTATTAGGACTTATTTGATTTTTCATTTCCATTAATAATTGTTTTATATAGTTGGATGCACTGGTATTTGTTACATATATATTTATGCTTGTTATCTTTTCCTCTTGGATTGTTCCTTTCTTAAGGATATAGTGACCTTCTTTATCTCCCTTAATCAGTCTTGGCTTCAAATTCACTTTGTCTGCAAATAGAATGGCTATCCCTGCTTTTTTCTGCGTTCCTGTCACATGGAATATTATTTTCCATCCTTTGAATTTCAGTCTATAAATTTCTATTTGAATTAAATGTGTTTCTTGTATAGAGCATATTGTTCAATCTTGTTTCTTAATCCATTCTGCTGGTCTGTGTCTTCTGACTGGTGAATTTAGGCCATTAACATTGATACTTATAACTGAAATGCATTGACCTCTCCTTGTTATGTTATTTTCCTGTGGTTGGCTCTCCCTTTTTCCCCCTTCCTTAATTGCCTTCCCTGGTGGATTTATTACACTGGGGTTCATGGAGCTTTAGTCCTCATTATGTCTTTCAAGAATGTCCTTCAGAATATTTTTGGAGTGCTGGTTTGGTGATGATAAATTTCCTCGGATGTTCTTTTTCTTGGAAGTATCGTATTTCTCCATCAATTTTGAAAGTTAGTTTTGTGAAGTATATCAATGTAGGTTGAAAGTTGTTTCCTTTAGAACTTGGAACACTTCACTCCAATCTCTTGACTTGAGAGTTTGTGATGAGAAGTCAACTGTAATTCTGATTGGCTTTACTTTATAGTTGATTTGTTTCTTTTCTTTAACAGCTTTTAGGATTCTATTATTGTGTTGAATTTCTGGAATCTTGACTATGATATGCCTGGCTGTAGATATTTTTTGATTGTGGCTAATTGGAGTGCTCTGTGCCTTGTTTATCTGTATATCAAATTCTTTTTCTCTACCAGAAAAGTTTTCTGTCATGATGTCTGTGAACAATTTTTAATGTCATTTATGGTATCTCCTGCTTGTTCATTGACTCCAATGAATCTTAAATTATTCTTTGTCTCATTTATCAGCTGCTGGATTGATTTCTTATGGTCCCTTGCTATTTTTGAGAAATTTTTCTTTTCCTCTTCATTAACAGCAAGGCTATCTTCAGCATCTGAGATCTTGTGCTCAGATTTTCCTAACCTGCTTGGATTATTTTCAATGGAATTTTCTTTCTCCTGGATATCTGCTTGAATCTGTTTTATGGATTCCATTTCTTTCCTATGCTGTGTTCCCATAATTTCCTTAAGCTCATCTACATTTTTGTCTGTGTCTGCTCTAACATCATGAAGCATGGTGTATACTTTAGTAATCTCTGTAGTTATCTGAGAAATTATTTCCTTTTTTCCAGAACCTAATTCAATTACTTTGTTGTTTCCACTTCAGTTACTTTGTTGTTTCCACTGGTGGGGGGCTTTGGGATATTCCCACCTCATTGTCCCCTGCATTTGCCTTTGATGAACTGAATGTCTAAGGTTGAATTTTGCTTCTCATTTCATTTTTCTCTCTTTTTTAGTTTAATTCCTGAGGTGATGCTTGTAAGTTGCCTATGGTGGGTTGCTTTATTGGTAGTATTTTTTTTATTTTGAAAAGAATATAACCAAATGAAATAAAACAGAGCAGAGTCAATCAGAACAAAACAATGAACATGGTACATGACTTCAAAACAAGGTAAAAAGAAATCAGTAATGGCTACCATAATGCCTCTTGTTATCTTCAAAATAACTGTGCATATCATCAGGCATAAATAAAATGAAGCAAAATAAAACAGAATAAAACCAGTAAAAAGAAATAACAAAACAATGAAAGCAATACAGAACCTCAAAGAAGATAATAGTGAAACAACAGTGGCTACCATAATGCTTCTTATCCTCAGAGTAGTTGCATATACCTTCAGACATAATACAATAAAACAAAACAAAATAGAGTAAAGTCAATCAAAACAAAATAATGAAAGCAATACAGGGCTACAAAACAAGATATTAGAAAATCCATGATAGCTACCATTACACATTTTAATAGCTGTCCATGCCAACAAGTATAATAAAATCAAACAAAACAAAGCAGAATAAAACCAAACTAACCAGAACAATGAAAACAGCATGGGTTTCAAAGCACAATAACAGATTAACTATTGACACTGCCTTCCCTTTTTAGACAATTCCTCCCCTTTCACTTCCACAATATGCATTTTGCATTTTACATCCCACTAACTCCTTTAATTTGTTATGCTAGGGAGACAACATGATAGTCACCCATATGACTCTGAACCATTTCATCCCTGAGCATGCTTTCAAGTTGTATCTGTTTACCTACAACAGCCTGGAGGTTATCTTCCTTCATAGCTGAGTAGTTTTCTATTGTATAAAAATGCCATGTCTTTCTCATACTTTCTGCAGTTGATGGGCAGACAGCTCCTATTTCATTTTCTCAGTCCCTGTCACAGAGGGCATTGTTCTCTCTCCTTTGACTTTCAGTCTATGAATTTTCTTTATAGTTAAATGTGTTTCTTATATAAAGCATATTTATGGGTCCTGTCTTCTGATCCACTCTGCCTGTGTTTCTTTCTATGGGTGAACTGAGGCCATCTACATTAATGGTTTTGGCCCTCTTGCACTGTGTTGTCTTTGCCATGCTACTTTCCTTTCATTGTCTCCCTATTTTTCTTCTCCATTCAACTCTCTGCCCCAGCTTAGTGGACCCCTCTACCACTGTTCCTGAGACGGTGGTCATTTTATCTCTCTCTAGAATGTCCTTTAGTATTCTTTGTAGGGTTGGTTTGGTGGTCACGAATTCCTTGAGTTGTTCTTTATCTTGGAAGTATCTTGTTTCTCCATTAATTTTGAAAGAAAATTTTGTAGGATACCTCAGTCTGGGTTGGAAGTTGTTTTCTTTCAGAACTTGAGATACTTCTCTCTAGCCTCTTCCTGACTTGATGGTTTGTGTTGAGAAGTCTGCCATGATTCTGATGGGTTTTCCTTTATAGGTAATCTGTCTTTTCTCTAACAGCTTTTAATATTTTATTCTTGAGTTGAATTTCTGGG
>RJWT010052232.1:0-10592 GCA_004365215.1 Cuniculus paca
AACTCAGAAAGTGCCTACAAAACAGGGAAGAATAAAGAAAGCAGAGAGAAAACTGGTATGAGCAGCTATTCAGCTTCTCTCCATGGCTAACTACTTTAATTTCAGCACTCATTGGGCCCCTGGCCTTACTCCTGCTTGCCCTCACCATCGGTCCCTGTTGTATTAATTGCCTGACTAGGTACATACAGAAGAGAATTCAAACTGTCAAAATCATGATGCTTAGGACCCATTATCAGTCCCTTGGGGAAAACTGAGGACCCTGAGGAAACAATGATTTGATTCCCCCATAAAACCAGTGGGGAATGTTGTAGGCTAACATAATAGAAAAACTACTGAACCCTGTCTGTACCTCCTCACTCCTTTGATTGTGAGGCTCCTCCCCCCTTAATGTAACTTAGTTCTGTATTCTCAGGCCTGTTCGGTGCACCGTGCCCCAGCAGGTATGCCAACTAGGATGTTCTAGATGTATGTGTAATTGTAATCATTGTCAATGGGGATGGATCAAGATGTTATAGATGTATGTGTAATTACAACCATTGTCAACAGGGATGGCAACCAGGATGTCATAGATGGATGCTTAGTTGTAACCATTGTCACCAGGGGTATGGTTGTAGTACATAAATACCTAGCTCTCCCTTCACTCAGCACTGCACAGTGGTTCCCTGCTTGGGTCCTGCTGTCCAGTTACCAGCTGGCTAATAAAGGCTCTTAAATTCTAATTGGCACTGCCTCTGGCTCCTTGGTTTTATCATGAACCTGGTTCAATAGGCAAATCCCACCCTCTAATCAAAATCATCAGCCACTCATTCATCCATCTCCCGACCACCTCCAACATCTCAAACTGATGAAATTTTCGATCCCTATTAGGGATCTGCCTAGGACTCCAAATCATCACAGGCGATTCCTAGCAATACGCGACACCACAGATCCCAATTCAGCATTCTCATCTGTTGCCCATATCTGCCGAGATGTGAATTACGACTGACTAATTCAACATCTCCACGCCAATGGGGCATCGATATTCTTCATTTTCTTATATCTTTACATCAGTTGCGGGATCTGTTATGGATCATACATACTTTCAGAAATCTGAAACATTGGTATTCTACTCCTGTATTCAGTAATAACTACCACGTTCATAGGATATATATTGCCCTGATGGCAAATATCATTCTGAGGTGCCACTGTAGTCACGAACCTCTTATCCGCTATTCCCTACATTGGCCCTACTCTAGTAGAATGAATCTGGGGAGGTTTTTTGGTAGATAATGCAACCCTAACCTGGTTCTTCACTTTCCAGTTCATCCTTCCCTTCTCAGTCACAGCCCTAGTAATAATCCATTTACTAATTCTACATGAAACAGGATCTAACAACCCATCTGGGCTCAACTCAGAATCTCATAAAATTCCCTTTCACCCCTGCTACACAACCAAGGACATCATAGGATTCCTATTTATAGGATTAACCCTCATCTCCCTCATCCTATTCTCACTCGACCTCTTCGGGGAGCCTGACAACTACACACCCATCAACCCACTGAGCACACCACCCCACATCAAGCCAGAATGATACTTTCTCTTTGCATATGCAATCCTATGGTCCATCCCCAATAAACTAGGGGGTGTAATAGCACTCATACTCTCAATCCTAATCCTCCCCCTATTCCAAACTACCCACCTTTCAAAACAACGAAGCATATCCTTCCAGCCCCTATGCCAGTGCCTCCTATGGTTTCTAGCAGCAAACCTATTAATACTCACGTGAATTGGAGGACAACCCATCAAATAGTCATACATCTCCATTGGGCAACTGGCACCAACCACATATTTCATCCCTATTTTAATCCTATTCCTTATGGTAGCCATCACAGAGAACAAACTGCTTAAATGAGGAGCCCTTGTAGTATAACTAGTGCTGTGGTCTTGTAAACCAAAAATGTAAAATCTTTCCCTAGGACTCAAAATTCAAGGAATAGGCTATAGCCACACCATCAGTACAGAAAACTGAAATTCTCATTAAACTATTCTGTGAAACATTACCCATCTCTATAATGCATCTTTTCTATGATATGTACATTATGCATTACTGAATATCCCCATAAATTAATGTAAAAACTGCATACATGAATGAGAGGACAGAAACCATTATATGTATAATCAACATTAAACCTTGCTCTGATTAATCAAGTAAATAATCTTAGTGCTTTAGAACATACTAAACCTCCCCTACTACCTATTCTTTTATTTATTTATTTATTTATTTTTAATTTATTTTTAATTTTAAAGAGAATAGAACAAAACAAAACAACAAAACAAAGCAAAAGAAAACAGAATAGAGTCAAACATAATATACCATTTCAAAACAGAACACTGCAAGCTATACAGGTTTTCAAAACATAATGAGAGAAAATTAGCAATGGTTACCCTAGTGTCTCTTGCTTTCTTCAAAATGGTTGTTCTTACATTTACAGACAATAAACTCAAACAAAACAAAGTAGTACAAATCCAGATAAAAGAGAACAGCATTACAGGTCTTCAAGTTGGATAACAAGAAACCAGCAAAGGCTACCATAGTGTCTCATTTTTCAAAAGAGCTCTTCCTATCTTCTCACATATTGCCTTCAAATAGTAGCAAAGGGACTTAAACCAATCAAATCAAAGAATAAAAGCACCATTGGATTTCAGAACCATTTCTCCATATTTATCAGGAATTTTGTATCTCATTGAGTCTTTCAGTTTCTTACACTAGAGAGACAATGTGGTGTTTACACATGTGTGTTTGGTTGATTTCACTTATGAGTATGGTCTCAAGTCTCATCCATTTACCTATAAAAGCCTCCATGTGATCATATTTTATAGCTGACTAGTACTCCAATGTACAAAAGTACCACTTCTTCTTTATCCATTCCTTGATTGATGGGTATTTGGGTTGTTTCCAAGGTTTGGCTATTGCAGATTGTGGTGCTATAAACATGGGTGCACATACATCACTGTGGTAAGATGATTTCACTTCTTCTGAGAATATGCCCAGAAGCGGAATAGCTGGGTCAAATGGGACTTCCAGTCCTAGCTTTTTGAGAAATCTCCAGACAGACCTCCACAGTGGTGGCACCAGTCTGCACTCCCACCAACAGTGGAGGAGGGTCCTTTTTCCCCACAGCCTCTCCAGCATTTATTGTTGGTGGTTTTCTTGATCCTGGCCATTGTTTCTGGAGTGTGATGAAATCTCAGAGTTGTTTTAATTTGCATTTCCCTAATGGCCAATGATACTGTACATTTTTTCATGTACATATTTGCCATTTCTATTTCTTCAGCTGAGAAGTGTGTTTTCATCTCAGATGCCCATTTCTGGATTGGGTCTTTGAATTTCGAGGGCCTGATATTATTTAATTCTTTATATGTTCTAGATAGAAGACCTTTGTCTGAAGGGCAGATGATTAGAATATTTTCCCAGTTCGTGGGTTTTCTTTTCACTCTGTTGGAGATTTCTTTAGACATGCAAAAGCTTTTTAACAAGACAAGATCCCAGTTGTTTATTCTGGGAAGGGTTTCCCGTTCAGTTTGACTTTTGTTCATGAATTCTCCACCTACTCCTATGTTTTCAAGATTTCTACCTACTTTGTGTTCCAGCAGATTTAGTGTTTCTGTTTTAATGTTTAGATCTTTGATCCATTTTGACTTTAGTGTATGGTGATAGGCTTGTGTCTAATTTTAGTTTTCAGCATATGGCAAGCCAGTTTTTCCAGCACCATTTATTAAAGAGGCTATCTTTCTTCCAATGAACATGTTTGGCCCCTTTGTCAAAGGTAAGGTGGCTGAATGTGTTTGTACTTGGGGTTGTATCTTCTAATCTATTCCATTGATCCTCAGGTCTGTTTTGATTCCAGTACAATGCTGATTTGGTTACAGTAGCTTTGTAGTATAATTTCAAGTCTGGTATTGTGATGCCTCCTGTCCTGCCCTTGCTGCCCAGAAGTGCCTTGGCTATTCTTGGTCTTTTGTGGTTCCAGATGAATTTTAAGAATGATTTCTTTAGATCTGTGAGGTATGCTCATGGCATTAGGATGGGAATTGCATTAAATCTGTATAATAATTTAGGGAGAGTGGCCATTTTCACAATATTTTTTCTTCCTGTCCATGAATATGGAATGTCTTTCCATTTTCTGAGATCCTCTTCGATTTCTTTTTTCAGAGTACTGTAATTTTCATTGAATAGATGTTTTGCTTGCTTTGTTAGGTTGACTCCTAAGTATTTCATTTTTTGGGATGCTGTTGTAAATGGTGTAGTTTCCCTTATTTTTCTCTCAGTGTGTTTGCTGTTTGTGTACAGGGATGCGACTGATTTCTGAGTATTGACTTTGTATCCAGCTGCATTACTGAATTTGGTTATGATATCCAGAAGTCTTTCTATGGAGTTTTGTGGGTCTTCTATGTAGAGTATCATGTCATCTGCAAATAGTGATAACTTAACTTCTTCCTTTCCTATTCTTATCCCTTTTATTTCTCTCTCGTCCAATTGCTCTGGGTAATGTTTCCAGCACTATATTGAATAGGAGTGGTGATAATGGACATCCTTGTCTTGTGCCCGATTTTAGAATGAAAGCTTTCTGTTTTTTACTATTTAATATGATACTGGCTGTTGGTTTGTCATAGATGGCTTTTATCAGATTGAGGTAAAGGCCATCTATTCCAATTTTGTGTAGGGTTCTTATCATGAAGAGTGTTGGACTTTATCAAATGCTTTTTCTGCATCTATTGAAATGACCATGTGGTTCTTATCTTTGGCTCTGTTGATATGGTGTATTATATTTATTGATTTGCATATGTTGAACCATCCTTGCATTCCTGGGATGAATCCCACTTGGTCATGGTGTATGATCTTCTTGATGGCTTGCTGCATTCTGTTTGCTAGTACTTTATTGAGGATTTTTGCACATATGTTCATTAGAGAGATTGGCATGTAGTTCTCTTTCTTGGTTGGGTCTTTCTCTGGTTTTGGTATTAGTGTAATACTTGCTTCCAGGAATGATTTAGGGAGACTTCCTTCCCTTTCAGTTTCATCAAAGAGTTTGAGGAGTGTTGGCATTAAGTCTTCCTTGAATTTCTTGTAGAACTCAGCTGTGAATCCATCAGGACCTGGACTTTTCTTGGTTGGTAAGGTTCTAATTACATTTTCGATTTCATTAACTGAAATTGGATTATTCAGTAGTTTTACATCTTCTTGGTCCAGTTTTGCTAATAGATATGTTTCTAGAAATCTATTTCTTCAGTGTTAGCAAACCTATGAGAGTAAAGACATTTGAAATAGGTATTCATGATCTTTGTATTTCCACATGGTCTGTAGTGATTTCACACTTTTCATTCCTTATTGCATGGATTTGAGTTTTCTCTTTCCTATTTTAAATAAGGTATGGTTAAAGGCTTATCAATTTTGTTTATTCTTAGAAAGAACCAGCTCTTGGATTCTTTGATTCTTTGTATTGGTTTCTTAGTCTCAATTGCATTAATTTCTGCTCTGATCTTTACAGTTTCCTCCCTTCTTTTGGCTTTGGGTTGGGCTTGTTGTTCTTTTTCTAGATGTTTTAGGTGTAACATCAGATTGTTTATTTGCATTCACTCCATTTTCAGATGTGGGAATTCACCAGAATAAATTTCCCTCTGAGGACTGCTTTCATTGCATCCCACTCATTCTGATAGGTTGTATTTGTATTTTCATTTGCTCATAGACATTGTTTAATTTCTTCTTTAATTTCCTCTGTGACCCACTGATTGTTCAGGAGTGTGCTGTTTGATTTCCATGTGTTGATGGAGTTTTTCAAATTTCTTTTGTCATTAATTTCTGTTTTGAAGGCACTGTGATCAGATAGTATGCATGGGATAATTTCAGTTCCTTTGCATTTAAGTATGTTCTGTGGGCCAATATATGATCTATTCTAGAGAATGTACCATGTGAAACTGAGAAGAATGTATTCTCTGATGTTGTTGGGTGGAAAATGCTGTAGTAGTTTACCAGGTCCAGTTGTTCACAGGTTTGATTCAGTTCTGTTATTTCTTTGCTGATTTTCCTTCTAGTTGATCTGTCTCTTTGAGTCAAGGGTGTGTTAAGGTCTCCTGTTATAATTGTGTAATTGCTTATTTGATTTTTTATTTCTGTTAATATTTGCTTTATATAGTTGAGTGCTCCGATATTTGATGCATATATGTTTAAGATTATTATTTATTTCTTCCTCTTGGAGTTTTCACCTAACCAGTATGTACTGACCTTCTTTATCTCTTTTGACCATTATTTGTTTGAAGTTCACAGCATCTGTGAACAGAATAGCTACTCCTCCTTTTTTCTGGGTTCCTGTTGCATGCAATACTGTTTTCCATCTTTTGAGTTTCAGTTTATGAATTTCCTTTTGGGTTAGATGGGTTTCTTGTAGACAGCATACGGTTGGATGTTGTTTCTTGATCCATTCTGCCAGTCTGCTCCTTTTGATTGGTGAATTGATGCATTAACATTAATGGTTATAACTGATATATACTGGCTTGTTTTAGTCATGTTATCTTTCTGCAGTGGTTTCTTTACCTTTCCTTTCTACTTAATTGTTTGCCCTGCTTGGTGTTCTTCTTCTGTTCATGTTTTTGACATAGTAGCTATTTTCACGTCTATCTAGAGTATCTTTCAGTATTCTTTGCAGGGCTGATTTGGTGGTCATGAAGTTCTTCAGCTGCTCTTTGTCATGGAAGTATCTTTTCCTCCATCCATTTTAAAGGATAATTTTGCAGGGTACATCAGTCTGGGTTGGAAGTTGTTGTCCTTTAGGACTTGAAATACTTCACTCCATGCTCTTCTTGACTTTATTGTTTGTGTTTAGAAGTCTGTTGTGATTCTGATGGGCTTTCCTTTACAGGTGATTTGCTTCTTTTCTCTCACAGCTTTTAATATTCTGTTCTTATGTTGAATTTCTGGAATGCTGATAATTATATGTCAGTGTGTTGATTTATTTTGGTTATGGCTAGTTGGAGTTCTATGTGCTTTACTTATCTGTATGTCAGTTTCCTTACCCATGTTTGAGAAATTTTGAGCTATGACATCTTTAAATAGTGATTTTATATCATTTGTGTTTTTTCCTTCTTTTTCCTTTACACCTATTAGTCTTATATTGTTTTTCTTTGCATCATCTTGCAAGTGCTGAATTGCTATTTCCTGATTCCTTGTTATTTTTAAAAGATGTTTCCTTTCTTCCTCACTAGCTGCCATCATGTCTTTGTGGTCTGAAATTCTGTTTTCACATTCATTGAGGCAGCTTTTCCAGCCTTGAATGGCTTTCTTGCTTTCCTGGATATCTCTTTGAATCTGTTTCATGAATTCTAATTCTTTCTTGTGTTCTTCATTCAAGCTTTCCATTTTTTTTCAGTGTTCCTCTATTTTTCCAACTATATCTTCTTTAGATGTGCTTAGCATTTCTTTCGTTACATTTATCATCTCTTGTTTTACCTGGGAAATCATTTCTAACCTCAGTTCCTTTAAAGTCTCATAGAGCTCTTTCTTTACTTCAGTTGCTATCATTTCCAAATTTTCATGTGTGTGGATCATATTTTCTTCTGTGTCCTTGTCTCTTTGGCTTGTTTGGGATTGATGAGAGGTGCAAGATTGCATTTTACTCTTTCATTTTGTCATTTTCCTGTATTCCACTGTGCGAGGTGAATCCAATGTGCACAGTTGATGTGCCAAGGCTAGGTAATACTCATAATGCATACCTTCAGCTCCAGCCAAGACTACCACTGTGGCTGCTCTGTTGCCTGGTGGTGTCTGGGTGGAGCCCAGGCATCATGCCAGGGAAACTCTAAATTTGTGCCAATGGTGAAGGTGTGCAGACTACTACCTGTTTGTTAGCAAAGTCCCAAGCTGCACAGCCATTTGGAATTTGTTGTGCGCACCCCCAATGCTAATGAGGCCCAGAGAAGTAGCTGCCAGTCCACTCTGTTTGAATGGGTGGGGCCTAGGCAGGACCCCAGAGATGCCTGAATGTTCTGGGCCAATGGGGGATAGATACCCCCACTGGGCTCCTGGCGAAGTCCCAAGCTGAATGGCTAGGTGGAATTCAGTGGCTGCACCCCCAACTCAAGCTGGGCCCAGAGCAGCTGCTCTGGGTGAATGGGCAGGGCACAGGCAGGCAGGACCCCTGGGATGCCCCAAACGTCTGTGGCTGATGGGGGATGGGCACATATTTCTATGGGTCTGGTGCCCTGATCCCGAGGTGCACAGCTAGGTGGTGTTCACTGCTCTTGCCCTGGACCCAATTCAGGTCTGGAGCAGCTGCCGCCATGCTGCTTCCCGTGAATGGGAGGGGCAGAGGTAGGCAGGGCCCCAGGGATGCCCCGAATGTCTGTGGCCAGTGGGGGGTTGACACAAACTCCTACTGGTCTCTTGGCAAAGACCCTAGCCACATGGCCAGGCAGAACTTGCTGGTTGCACCTGTAATGCCAACCCTTGGGAGGCTGAAGCAGGAAATATGCTGAAATTTTGAAGCTGGGCTGGGCTACATAGCAAGTTGAAGGTCAGTCTGAATTACAAAGTGAGTCCTCTCTCAATGGTTTACTTCCTTTAGATCCTCCCACTTGTCTCGGGAGCAGCCATGAGCTGGTGGGCCCCTGGTTGGCCCAGGTGGCAATGGCAGCCCCAGAGTAGGCGTTCAGCAGGGCACTGTGGCAGCAGTGGCTGGCGAGTAAGAGCCAGGCTGCATCCAGACCCCTGCTCTGGGCACCCTCGCGGCTCAGATCATCTGGGCGCCGGGGTGGGTGGCAGAGATTGGGTCCTGGAGGAGGAGGAGGAAGAGCTGAGAATGCATTGCTTTTGTGCCCCACCTGCCTGGCATCCCCCCTCCCCTCCCAAGCCACCCATTTCCAAGCTGCAACTGCTGGGCACCTGAAGCGGCCAACCTGGCCAGCATGGAGACCACTGCTCTCCAGCTCCAACATGCACTCCCATCTCCAGCGCCACCACCACCCTGTTCAAGTTAGTTTTAAGGATAGTTTCAAGATCACCATGTTGTTTTTATCATCATAGTTTTGTAATATAACTTGAAATCCATACTGGGATTCCCCTTGGTTTGCTCTTGGTACTCAGGATTTCTTTCACTATTCTAGATCTTCCATGATTCCATACAAATTAGGATTGACTTCTGTGTTCTGTGAAAAATGTTTGTATTTTGATTGGGATTGCATTAAATCTATGTATCATTTTTGGTAATATGACCATTTTGACAGAATTCATTCTGCCTATCCAGTAAGAGGATGCCTTTTCATTTTCTTTTGGCCCTTTAAATCTTAGAGTAATGTAGTTTATTTTATAGACATCTTTCTCTAAGGTTAATTCACAGATATTTAATTATATTAAACTACCATAATTGGATAGATTTTTTTTCACTTTTCTCCATGGGTTCCTTGCTGGTGCACAGGGATGCTATTGATATTGTACATTGATTTTTTTTAAGAATAAAAATAATGATACAGAATTTCAAAATAAAATAATAGGAAATTGACAATAGTGAATATATTGCATATTGTTTTCTTCAAAGTAGTTCAGATTACAAGATTTAGGCATGAAAAAAGTTACTAGTGCTAATCTCTGTTTATCAAAAAGAGCAGTTTGTGCTTTCATTATGCATTAATTTTGTATTCTATATAGCTCAATTCATTTTTTACTTCTAAGAGGGCTATGGAGTATTTTGGGTCTTATATAGATGATCATGTGATCTGTGAATTAAGATATTTTGACTTCTTCCTTTCCTATACATGTTCCTTTTATTTTTCTTGCCTGATTCTTCTGGCTAAAGTTTTGAGTACTATAATGAACAAGACTGGTGAGAGTGAGAACCTCTATCTTTTTATCATTTTATGAATTGTTTTCAGATTTTTCTCCATGATATTAGCAGAGATTTGTCAAAGAAGGCCTGCAGTGGTGGTGATCTTGTTCCTTTGGCCTGTGCTATTATTTCATCAGCATTTTTTGTTCTTGAATCACAGATAAATTGGAAGTTTCATCTAAGGCTTTTCTGCATCTATTAAGATGATCTTGTGATTTTGTTCCTTCTGTTTAGTTGATGTATTATGTTCATCGATTTATGTATTGTGGACCATCCCTGTATCCCTGGGAGGAAACTTACCAGGTCATAATGTATATAATTTTACTGATTATTTTTGCTTTGTCAGTGTTGTGAGGATTCATGCATCCATGTTTATTAAGATTGATCTGTAGTTTTCTTCCTGTTTTGTTAAATCATTGTTTTGTTTATTTAAAAATGTTGGCTTATGAGAATAAGTGTGGCAGTGCTGTTTCCCTTTCAACTTCATGGAAATGTTTGAGGAACATTGGTGCTACATCCTCCCTGAATTTGTTTAGAATTCTGCAGTGAACAATTAGGTCATGAGTTTTTCTTAGTTGCCATAGTTTTTATTATTAACCACTATATTATTGCCTACTATTGAACTCCACAAGGTTTTTATTTCTTCTTAGTTAAATGTCAGTAACACATGTGTCTAGAAATTCTCCATTTCTTTTAGATTCTCCAAATTATTGGAATGTATTTTGTAACGTAACTTCT
>RJWT010052233.1:0-10599 GCA_004365215.1 Cuniculus paca
AAAGGTTCTAATTTACCTCTGTTTCCTTTAAGTTAAAGGAGAAAGGACCTGCAATTATAATGCATAAATATCTTTATAATGTATAAATATGGAGTGTGATTGGGAATTTACTGGGCAGAAACTATCAGACAGCTGGCTGAGAAGCTAGGAGGAAGAAACTACCGTAGGTAAAAGAAAAGTGAAAAGAGAAGAATGAAGATGGAACCTAGAAGAGGAAGAAAGTACTGTTCTTCCTGTCTTACACCCACACTTCCAGCCAGGAAGGCTTTGTGATCCCCTGCAAAGAGCACGGAGGCTGAGACATATCTGGTTGAAGCTCAGAACTTGTGTGGCAGCAGTAGCAGCAAGCAATAGCGTGTAAACGAACCCTCCCCTCCACCATCCTTGTCCTCAGCCATCTCACTCCATGCTGGGACCAGGGACGGGAGAAAGGAGGGACTTGTCAGCTCATTAAACTACATAATAATAAAGGTCATGTTCTTGTCTCAGTTAACTTTATTCCTATTTTTGGATGTCAAAAGTACTTAAGTAATATTGCGGTGGAGGATGAGTTCATGTGGCCTTGTGTAATGGGTGTTGCCAGTTCTTACACACATGAAACCAAAAGTTCAGCCCTTTGCTCCATACCTGTCACCCTGGGGAACAACATTTGTGCATGACCTCAACTGTCATTTACTGTATGATTCTTAAACCCATGTTTTCAATCCCTCACCTCACCTCTAGATTTACTTACTCAATTGCTGTAGTTTTCAAGCCCTGTTTCAAATGCTACTTTGTGTGTACATGTGTGCGTCTACATATTTTATTGATGTGGTGCTTGCCATTTCTGAATAGCATGCATGACTAAATTTATAACCAGACAAATAATTCAAATTTATAGGTCAGAGATATATTAGAAAACATCTTTACAAAAAATGAGGAAAACGTAGCCATTATTTCTTGTAATGACTGTGCTACTGCCAATCTACCTCTTACAGTCAGTACCTGTGTTGATGTCAGTTTATGCCCTAGTAGCTCCTGCCTGTCCCATGGGTTTCTACGGTCCAGTGTTGGGCTTGGCACATTTCACCACTCCTCTCTTGTAATGGTGTCACTTGTTTGGACTGAGTGAATGACCAGAGCTCTTTTGGTAACTGCTTTTAAATTTTGTAGACCTGTGATTTTTGATCCAAACTGGAAGGCACCAGAGATCAAAGAAGGAAAATGCAAAACAAAGAAACAGAGAGCTTGTATGTTCACTCAACATGCAACCATCAGGCCTTGACACACTCTCTCTTCTTTGATTTAGCAAAAGGCAAAAAGGATCAATAATGTCTGAATTCATACTGGGCTGGAATCCTCTTCTACCAGCACATCTAGAATTTATACTATATCAAGCATCTTTTGTATAATAGCATACATATCTCATGTAAAGCATTTAAGAAAACCATCAACATGGTGTGCATGGAAACAAGAGTGGTGTCCTTTAAGATGTGGATCTAATATTTGGTCGTGACCTGAAGCATCTGCCCCCTTAGCATTTCCAGCGGGCTGCCCCACAGGTGTTCATGTGAATGATGTGCAGGATGACTTGCAACGTGATACCGTGTATCACCATGCGTTCCTGAATCCTGTGTCTCCCTCAGTGTCCAAGACCATATCCAACAAATCACTGACTTTAAATGATTTATTCTTAATATGCTTTAAATGTCACCTTGCCATTTTCTACCTCAATCTTTCTCATTTCCATTTTCCTTGGCTTAGTATAATCTTTTCTTGTATTACTTCAGTAAGTTTCTATTTGTCCTCTGCAGTACAGCCTTGTTCCAATGAGATTTGCTTGACAGTTGAGTGTATATGGGGAATACTAGAATGTTTATGTACATTTTATTCATTTTGCTTGTAGCTTTCAAATGTTTTGTCAGTAAGATCTCCAACTATATATGTATGTACATGGGATATTTGAAATGTATTGCTATATATATGTATATAATTGTACTATAGAAATGTGTACTAAATTTTGACATATTTGTTATTAAAATAAATATTTATTCTGGATCCAAAATGAATGTATAGATGATTGAAACCATAATTTTAACATAAACATATGATTGCTGTTGAATTCTACATGCTACTTGAGCATACTTTTATAAATTTAGTTTCAGTATGCTTGTTATTTAAAGTGGTATATATGTAAGTTTTCATATTTATGCCATTAGTTTATAGTATAGGAAAGATAAGATTTAGAAATTAAAATGTAAATGTTATTAGTGACACCTGTTCTTCAAAAAGTCTTCATCTGTTAGAACTTTAAAATCTTCAAGTTTTTCTCAAATTGAGGATTTCCTTTAAAAATTTTTTTTTGTATGGAATACATCACTTTAGGTAATTATTTGATAAAGATAAAAATTTACAAGTGGAAGAATTTAGTTCGCTGGTTCTTCTTTGTCCATTTCCCCTTTATTGCAGATACTGCTCCTCTCAAGGCTACTTCTTCTATCTACATCACTCTCACTTTCTCTTTCTGGGTTCTAATAAATGCTTTTTCCTATTTATCTTTGGACCTCAAGGGTGTAATAACTCAGTATTACTGATTTCCTGCAATATATCTCTTATGACTTCCCTGTATTCATCTACAAAGGAATAAATGTTTCAGAGTTGAATTATTGTAAGTTGAGTAGATGCCTCTTTTTGTTGAGACTTAATGGGTAAATTTACCTAATAGCCTAGAACTTTACGCTCAAAGAAATAGATTAGATGATGCATGACTGTGGTAGCTTGCTAGTTCTTGGTGATAGGTTTGATAATAAATCACTTTTGGTAATAAACTAGAATCTCAATAACTTTCATGATGTAAAAAAGAAAATAATAAATAACATTGACTAATAGATGTCTCAGAACCCACAGGTCTATAGCAGAGGCAAGAATTTTAATAAATATTAAATTGCTTTTCTACATTTCCCAGCCCTATGTAGTTAGGTGGGGCCATGTGACTAGTTTTAGTTAACGTAATGCAAACTCAAGTGCTTTGCAGTGAACTTGCTCTCTGAGGAGTAGTCTCCTGCTGACATGGCGCGGAACACTCAGGATCAGTGGGAAATAAGCCTGTGTCACTTAAAGTCACTGACATGTTGTGGCTACAATTACCATGCCTTAATATTTCTTATGTTATTACAAAGGCAATGAGAGAACACTTCATTTTCCCTAACTCTACTTGCCTCCAGGGTTTACCACATCAGTGAACAACACCGTAAATTGAGAAGTGTTCTGAATTCTTCTCTTGACTTCACTTCCACCCACAGAATCCTTTGGTTGTGCTCTACCAACAAAAGGCATCCCACATCTATCTCTTGAGGTCTTTATCCTAATCGTCCATGGGCCCAGGGTGCCATCTTTGCTCTCCTGCATTACAACAGTGACTTTATAACTGATCACTAGGTTTCTCCTTTTGCATCATAATGATCCAGGATTCGCAGAGCAGCCTAAGAGATCTTTTCAAAATATAAACTGGAATGTTTCTGTCCTGCTTCCGTCATTCAGTAATGCTCCATTGCTCTTAGGAGTAACCAGCCAATCTAAAGTGGCACCTCGCCCACTCCCATCATGTTTGCTCAGAGCACTTTCTTCAGTTCCTTCGCAGCACAAAGCATCAAGCGTAATTATGTTTAAGGTGCCTGTTTTCTAGTTTATCTTTTGTATTGGAGTATAATGTAAGTTTTATTGGAACAGATCATTTTCCTGTTTTGTTCATCTCTTTGTTCCTAGGAACTAAAACAATCCTTGGCACAGAGTTGAGACTCAATAAATATTTGTGGAAAGAGTGGTAAATTATAGGAGACCAGGGTCTAGGGTATGTTTGCTAACCTTAATGCAGTATTTTGTTTCTCTTTTCTTTTTTCGTTTCTACTTTTTCTTACAAATTTATAACTAGAAAATTAAAGTCTACCACAGCCAGACTCCAGGCTCTAAGAAAGATTTAATGCAATATCACATTAGCTAGAAAGGGAGAATAAATGAGGTGAAAATATTTTGCTGTATCATTTCCCCAAGTATGTTTATAAGGGTACAGAGTCACCCCATGATGCTATTCTGTGTCAGTTATTGCCGCAAAATGAAGAGTTCTATTGTAGTCTGCAGATATCGTTAAAATGCCCAGCAAGTCCAAACTTATTAAGCATTCAATTCTACCAATTTAGCTTAAAAACACAGACTATCTTGAAAAACTTGCAGTTGCACACATATAGTTTTACAGTTTATTATCAGCATGATGGAGCTGAGACTAGGGTGTGGAAGCTTGCAGTAGTGGTAGGCTCATATCAAGGGGCCCCAAATACTGTACTTTAGGTCCTCCTAACATACTGGCTCGCTTTTATTCAAGGCATAACTCAAATACATTCCAAGAGTGCCACTCATTTGCCAAAAAATAGTGTATCTCTTCACTGAGTTAAGAGGTTTTCAATTACTGAGCAGGATGACCTGTAGACCATTGATACCCTTATGGACACTTTGTGTAGCATTTTCATTTTATGTCCCTTGATAGTCTCCCCAAATATATTCTTCTTTGTGTGATTCATATAAGTATACTTAGGAAATTATTCTTATCAGGATTGGTGTGTATTTAACTTTTTATGGTATCTTTAAATCACCAAAGAATAAAATGTTTTCCCCAAAGTTTTCCACTGAGAAGTGAAACATGATTATTTCACTTTCCTATGCCATAACACAACAAGAAAATTCTGATTTTCCTCATTAAACTCTACATATGCCATATACATTGAGTACATTTTAAGGACAGATGATGTTCAATAGGTCCAATTATATATGTTTTATTTCCAATAAAATGTGGAAACAGCTATTTATCTGGAAGAATGAACCAGCAGGGGAGCAAATGCCTTAGAAGACCAAAAAAAAAAAAAAAAAAGCTACTATTACCCAAAGAACTTATAGTTAGGTTTACTCTGAAAGTTTTTGTTTTTGTTTTTTGGTTAAATGGACTGTTTTATGCTAAGGATTAAAATAAAAAAGTGTTCTTCTACCCCTACTGGAAAAGATAAATAGAATCATTAGGAGTCAGTCACATGCAATAATTAACTGAGTAACTACTAGTTATTGATGTGCTTTAGTTGTGATGGAAATTAGATCATATATGAAGTTTGTAGTACTTGATGTAAGATGCTAATAATTTAGAAGGAAAGCAGACAAATCACACACATGCACACACATAAACACAGAATATATTGTACTTGAATACGTGCAAATGCCAAGATTGTGGTTGAAAGAGACGAGTGGCAGAAGCCTGTGTAGCCTTTGTAGATTATACATATGGCGGTTATTTTTTTCCCTTTAATATTTGTGGCATATCCTAAAACTGAAGAGAGTCATATGTGACATTAGAGGTGAGTGTGCTTTACAAATGGAACTTTAGAAAATTACTTTTGGTATTCTCCGTCTGCCTTGTTTTGGGTAGGTAACTGTATATCAATATTATCTTTTCCTTAAATTTGATTAGAAAGAAATTGATGGAAAATACTTTATAAGAAAATCAGGATAAATGTAGTTTTTCCCAAAGATTTCAGTTTTTTGAAAAGAAACATCTCACATTGTACAATTTAAAATCTCTTTGGCATAGGACACTTAAAATTTTTGAACATTATGACATCATTTGTTTCTATCAACTTCTAGCATGAATCTTAGTCACAGTTACTTTGTGAAAATGAATTCTGATGGTGTTTGAAACATGAGTGTTGGTATAGTTACTGTATCTGATTAAACCACTCAGTTCTGAGCTTCTTCTGAATAGTATCTTTTTAACTCTTATTGCATCATAATTTTTACTTTGGGAAAAGAAAGACTGAATGTGTTTCTCAAATAAATGCTCTTTAACATGGAAGCCGCAACTTACTTTACAAAAGCAAAGATTTCATGTTGGGAGCTAAGAAGAATTTTTATGTGATGTGGGACTAGCTCTACCCATACTGAAATCCTGGGTGACTGAGAGGCCACACAAATGAGTCATCAACTGAGATTTCTCTCCTAATTGAAGAAGCACACTTTAAATAGCTCCCTGTCATCTCCATTTGAATAGCTGTCTCCACACCTCAAATTCAATGTCTTCAAATTCTGTTTGAATTTATGCTTAGGAGGTGCTCAAAAATATTTATTGAATAAATGAAAAACTAAACATGCCATCCCCAAACTTCCTTCTGAATTTCCTTTTTATGAAATTGCTCCTAAAGTCTCAAAACCTTACTCACCTCCATTTTCTTTCATGACTAATCAATTTCATAAGCCTGTCAGCTTTTGTTCTGCAGTAACTCTTCTTGCCTCCACCTCATTTACTCAATACACATTTCTTGCATGTACAGTATGTTATTTGTCACAAACAGGAACAATATGGTTTAGGCCATCACGACGCTGGACTTTTTGTAGAGAAAACGGTCTTTTATCAGTTCTCTTCTCATCTGGACTTCTGTAATGGTCTAACACATCTTGGCATTAGTGCCTTTCCATTTTCATCTTATTCAATTAACTTTAAAAGCATAACACTTCTTTTTACCTTCTTTGAGGAATAAATACATTGAAAGCTCTCCCACTGTCAGTGAATCTGGAAATCACTTAGTTTGGTGTTTCATGGTCTGACTCAAACAGATGCGTTCATTAACCTTCCTCCTGTGCAGAAGAACTAGGCTTCTTGTCAGTTCTCCAACATTTTAGCACCTTTCTACCACTCACTCTCTTCTCCTTTTGAATGATCTTCTCATTGCACTTCTCTTTTGATAAAATCCTACCTGTAGATAATAAGAAACAGGGAGATAGGTCTTTCCAAAAGGGAGGGGGACCAAGAGGTGGAGGGGGAGGGGAGAGAAAGGAAAAGGGAAGGGAGGAAAAAATAATTAAAGATGTGTTGTGCCCATGTACCAGCTCCTCATAATGAATGTAATCATTATGTATTGCAAACATGGACTAATAAAAAAGTTAAAAAAAATTCTACTCATCCTTCAGGGACAATTCTGTACATATTTCCTGATTCCATCAAAGAGAAATATTCGGTCTCTCCTTTAAATTCCTGTTATGGTTTAGGTCTAGAGTGTCTCCCCAAAGCCTCATGTATTCAGAGGTGGGGCTTTTGGGAGGTGATCGGATCATGGGGTGCTAGAGGTGACTTGCTGTTAGGAGGTGGGGCCCGGTTGGAGGTGAGCCACTGGGGATGTGACCTACAAAGGTGCATCCACTCCCCTGCCCCCATCCCAGCTGGTCTCCTGTTCTCTGCTTCTGAGCTGCCGTGATGTGAGCATATTTCCTCTGCTGGGGCCCCTCCATCGTGTCGTTTCTGCCTTGGAGCTAGCCAAACATGGACTGAACACATGAACACTGTGAGCCTAAATAAATCTCTTCTCCAAGTTGTGGGGGTTGGGTTATTTGTCCAGCAATGTGAAAGCGACTAAGACAGCTCCTGTGGAAATGTCTTGGTTTCATTTGTGACTCTTACCAGTTTTGACCATGAGCTCTAGTTTTGGTGTTTACCGTGGAGAATGTCCCACACACTGCTGCATGACACAGGCACCTAGGACAGGACCTTGCATACACGAAGCTGACAGAGTGAAGGTGCAGGCTGGCTGTGACTGGCAGTGTAGCCTAGCTCGTACAGGGGGACCGACGATTTAATAAAATAGTCTAATGATATCTCAGTTATAGAATTTGTTTGATTCACTTGAGTTTTCATAAATGACATAGAACTTATTTTACAGAAACTAATTTTTAAAAAGACAGAGATTTTGAATAAGTGGTTAAACTGTGGACAGTCACTTGTATTTTGTATACCACGTTTTCAGGCATGCTAAAAACTAAACTAAAAAAGTTAAAATTTTAATGGCGAATCAGAGGGTCAGATTAAAATATTTTCTTCTGACAGGGTATTTCCTAGATGAAATATGGCTATTTATATACTAACACTTCTGAACTTAGAAAGTTAGTAACTTCAGGCTGAAAGTGTCTTTTGGCTGGTTGATAATTCAAGAGCTTTTCTCAGGTTTGCTCTTTCCATGTTTCCAGTTTCACTTCATTTGACATCCTTAAGCTATCTGGGTCCCATAGAGGCTTTGAGAAGAAGGAGCTAAAGGATCATACGCTCATGTCCTGAGTCAGGGAATCCCCAGGTGAGTCCGTAATTCACATAGTTTTGAGATGGGGACAGTGTTATATCTGTCTGTGTAAAGCAGGCCTGGAGCAGGAAAAGTGCAGAACAAAAGGAAATTCTAGGCAGCTGAGTCCCTGTGAGTATGCATAGCTCATGCCATGGGATGGAGCCATAGTTATGGCTGGTCTCTCTTAGGACACAATCAGTTCCATCATTTGGTGGATTCCTGTGATACGTTTGATTTTTTGGCGGGGGGGGGGCACCAGGGATTGAACTCATAACCTCATGCTTGCCAGGCAGGTGCTTAGGCCACTGAGCTAGATCTGCGTCCCTTGTATTTTTGAGACAGGGTCTCACTATGCCGTGCAGGCTGGCCTTGAGCTCACTTTGTAGCCCAGGCTGGTCTCGAACTCACACCGATCCTCCAGTCTCAGCCTCCCAAGTGCTGGGATTACAGGTGTGAGCCACCATGCCCAGCTGATACATTTGATTTTTATGAAAGATGCTTACAACTTATAATGCATGTTGCCTTTATAAACTATTTGGTCTGATGCAAATACGTTATAAAATGAATGATATCATGTAATTTTATGGGCTATATTTCTTACTGCATTTTGTAAGTTTAGTAGCAATTCATTTTATAGAATTAAACGTTTGTGCTCTTAGAAACGGTACAAAAATTAATGTTCATGCTATTGCTTGAATGCCTTCTTTCCCCTGGAGTCTGGGTAACTCTTTTCTCTGTCACAGGATGAAGGAGGGCATGATTCAAGTTAACTCCCTAAACAAACTTCTGTCCAGATGCACTGTGCAGGATGCCAAGGCCACGCGGGCATCCCACGGGTGAGTACATTCGTATCAGAACAATCACATCGCTCTCATTCTTTATTAATTTATTCATTGCCACACTCTATTATCAATGCAACCAAAGGGCACATTAACACAGAAGCAAATGGATTCAGTCTCAAAGAGGAAGGTCTTTTCACTTATTTCAAAAACATTAAACTGAGTAGGTTACATGAATAGTTCTTAGAAGAAAGAAAGCAATTGAAAAGTTGTTTGGGGAACTGACCAAAAGATTTTTGCACAGAGGGTATCCTGGGGAATATGAAATTTTCTGGACCCTGTGCTTGAGTTTCTGCAAGGCAACAGACTTTCTTGAATCCTCTGGGCTCACTAAGACCCTCCAGGAGCTAGAGAGAAGCTTTGGCTAAGAGGCCAGAATGCTTCCAAGTGATGTTCCTACCAAATTGTTATGTAGATGGGCCTAGGCAGGGATTCGTGCAACAACCCAGTAAATAACTCTGGTACCTTCGGCAGTTATGAGGCATGATCACAAAAAAGTGTGTGTGGGTGTAAATGAAAAAAAAAACAGTAAGAGACACATGGCTGTTGATCCCCTCAAAATACTCCCCTCACTTTGCACAGACTTATCCCATTGTTCTTGCTACTTCCTGAAGCAGTTGTGGAAGTGTTTTTTCTTTTTTCAAGATTATTTATATGTTATTTTAAATATATTTAAATATATGAATTTTTAATTAGAGAATTTATTTAAAATAAATATAAATCTACACAAAGATTAAGAACATTAATTACAGTTTGCATGTATTCACACTAAAATTATTATGTCCATGATTTGTAATATTGATGTTTATAAACAAGTAAAATAGAGTTGGTATCTCAACTCACTGATAAGTTAGTTGAAAACAAATATATGAGTAACAAAGAATCATGAAATTAAATACTTCATATTAAGTTTTAAGTCGATTGCTTTAATAAAATAAAGTCTTAGGGCTGGGGGTTTAGCTCAGCAGCTTAAGCACCTGCCAGGGAAGTGTGAAGTCATGAGTTCAATCCCTGGTGCCAAAAAAATAAAAAAATAAAAAAAATCTTGTATTTTATCTCAACAGACTCAAAAATAAATATGAATAGATGTCAGAAACCTATAGAGCCATAGATACATTTTCAACAATATTTCTTTTTTTTTTAAGCAGTAGAAACAAATCAAAACATAATAAAACAAAACAAACAAAGCAAAACAATGTAAGCAATATAGAATTTCAAGATATTAGTGAAACAGCATTGGCTACCATAGTATTTGTTTTCTTCAGAATAGTTGCCTACACCTTCAGACATATTACAATCAAACCACACAGAATAAAGTACAATCAATCAAAACAAACAATGAAAGCCATACAGCGTTTCTAAACAAGATAAGTAGACATCTTCTATGGCTGCAATGATATATTTTGTTATCTTTAAAATAGCTGTCCATGTCATCAAATATAATAAAATCAAACAAATCAGAATAAAATGAAACTAATCAGAACTATGAATACAATCTGAATTTCAAATCATGATAATAGATTAATAGTGGTCATTTCCTTCCCTTTTTAGATAATTCCTCCCCTTTGACTTTCCCAATATGTATTGTGCATTTTGGATCCCACTAACACCTTTAGTTTGTTATGCTATGGAGACAA
>RJWT010052234.1:0-10592 GCA_004365215.1 Cuniculus paca
TGACCCAAGGCTACAATCCTATTTCCTCACTTCTCTCTTGCAATAGGCCAGAATTTCCTTATGGTCAGGGACTGTCAATTTTTTTTTCATACCCCAATATTTTGTTATTGTTTTGTTTAATTTTGTTTTTTGAGACATGGTCTCATTGTGTAGCCCAGGCTGGCCTCAAACTCATGGCAATCCTGCCTCAGCCACCCGAGGGTTGAGAATACAGGTGTGGGCTACCACACCTGCCATCAAGTACCCCAGGATTGAATGTGGGCCAGGCAATCAACAAATGTAAATGAATGAAAGATACAAATAAATAAGCTTCAAAAATAAACAAAATTTTGAGATCCAGGACTAGATCAAACCATCTTTAACTAGAGAAGATCTGTCTATGGAAAATCGATAGTAGGTGTACTGGATAGGGAGATGCCAGAGGAATTCCTATGTCAGTGAGAAAGTTGTTACTGTTTTTCAGTATTACATTGAAGATCTTAGACAAACTATAAAACAAAGAAAATAAATAAGAATGATAAGTATTAGAAAGAAAAAGACAAATTTGTCATTATTTTCAGTGCTAAAATATCAATGTCAGAAATTCTGGAGAAGCAATGACTAGCAAATCTTGCAAAGGAAATCAAGAAGGTGGCTTGTTGCAAGGTAGAGCCACATAGATCAATGGCTTGTCCATGCACCATCAAGAACAAGGCAGTCTGTGTTTCTGAACAAGTCATAAAAACAATGCAATAAACTGGGCCTGGTGGCACACGCCTGTAATCCCAGCACTCAGGAGGCTGAGACAGGAGGATGGTTGTGAGTTCGAGAGCAGCCTGGGCTAAAAAATGAGCTCAAAGCCAGCCTGAACAGCATAGTGAGACGCTGTCTCAAAAACACAAGGGCTGGGGATCTAGCTCAGTGGCCGAAGCACCTGCTAGCAAGTGCAAGGTCATGAGTTCAATCCCCCCCCCAAAAAAAATGTAATGGCTGCCAGGGGCCCAGAGGAGAAGCCACACCCCACCCCCCTGAGCTGCTGCTGCGGCCCAAGGCCCCACTGCCATCGGGAGGGCATCAGTGAACAGCTGCCTCACACCTCTCTGCCACCCTGGGAACCTCTGATTGGAGGAACCCAGGTTCCTAGCCCAATCCCCTGCACCGTGAGATGGGCAGCCAGTGCAGGAAACACCAGGGACTCTGTGACCAGCTGATTCAGAGGAACACAGGAAAGTGTCAAGACAAAGGAGCAAGGTGCAATCTCAGACCTCTAGCCAGCCAGAACAAGTCCAGGAGACATATAGGTATAGAATAAATTAGAAGCCACACACTTGAAATTTCTGAAATGATAGCAACTGAAGTAAAGAAACAACTTAGTGCTTACAATGTTTAACTTTGCTTGCCTATATCTGGTAATCTGAGCAACTATTTAGAGGATAACAATGTGCAATATAATAACTATTGTTGATTTCCTATTGTCTTGTTTTTGAAATCCAGTGTCTTCTCTTTGTTTTGTTTTGTTTCATTTTATTGCTTTTTGTTTTATTTGCTTTAAAATAAAAAAGAAAGAAAAAAGCAAACGATGTAACATCCGAGACTAGCAAAGCAGGTCCTAGCATAGGCAGGGGAGGGGAAGTGAGCCAGGAAAGTGAAAGCCATCTTCCTCTCACCTGTGAGCTTTACCCAGCAAATCTTCTCCAAAGCTCCTCAGTCAGATGCTCTGGGAAAGTCCTGATTCCTTTTCTGACCCGGCCCTTTGGCACTACTGGCTGGATGAAAGCTAGCTGTCCCAGAGCATGACTGGCTGTGTCCACCCTCTAAGACAGCAAGGCCAAGGTCAGGGGCAATAGCTATAGCACTGGTTGGGATGTCCAGGCTCAGCCTGGGCAGGGGTGGGGTTTGGAGGTAGAACCACGAGGGCTCAGAGCCTCAGGGGTAAAGATGCTCTCTCTGCCCCTCCCCAAGACAGAGTGGAAGGGAAGAGCACTGAGAGGAGCAGAGAGCCATTTGGGACTTTTTAGTGAGGGGTAGCCTCTACCAACCCTGAGGGTTCTCTGCCTTGACCTACTATCCTCACCTGCCAGACGTAGGCCCAGCTGGAGGGTGCTCAGGGTGTGAGGAACAGCAACCCCAGAGCTCACCCTGGATCAAGCACCAGCTCTGGGCCTTCTCCAACAGCCAGCAGCCTCCTCTGCCCTGGGGACGTACACTGGGGTCTTCATAAAGGAAGGCCCTGAGGACAGGTGGTGACTCAGGCAGAGGTTCTGGGACCACCTCTGTGTGACTGGCAAAGGCTGAAGGGCTGGTCTGGTCTGGGTGTGTCTCCAGCCACTCCAGACTTGAAGATGCCTCACTCCAAGTCTAGGGCAATAAGGGTCCAGATACCTAAGGTGTGTGGGAAATTCTGTGGGAGTGGTCACTGACGCTTAGGAGTGCGCTAGATTGGCCCTCAGGTGGGTTTTCCAGGAGATTCACCAGCCTCATCTCCTAGTGGCAGATGGGGATACCAAGGAGATCCTCAGATGTGAAGCTCCAAGTACAAAGCCAAAAATATCAGGGTATGATGCCCAGGTCTGACGCATTCCCCTCCCAGACCTGCCCCAACTTGCTTCATGACACTAAGTAAGTCATGGGCCCCCATGGGCTTCACCTTTCTTTTCCATGAAATGGGGGTATAGTGCTTGAGCTTCTGCGGGTTCCTGTGACTCATAGGCAGTGATTGGGCCTAAGATAGAGCACTGTCTTCCACTCTTTCTCACACACCCCTGACCTGGTTTCCAGCATCTGGAATTCCCCTACCCAAGGGATGCCCTGTGTGGGCCCCTGGAATCACAGACATAGGCCCAGTGTTCAAGTCTCACACCATGCACATGCATGTACGTGTGGGTGCCTGCATAAGGGTACACAGGTATCTCTGATGTGTGTGTGTGCTGTGGCCCCAGAGGCTAACATCTCCATGGCTATTCATCTCAGGCCAGAGAATTCCCAAAGGCCCAGCCATTCATTAGGGGCTATCAAGAGGAACCTTCGGTCCAAGTCCACGAGTTCTCCAAGGGCAGGGCCCCACCTAAGCCATCCTACCTGCCTGGGCTGGATTCAATTTGTGCTCAATAGATGATTATGGGTGAACAGTGGGTCTAGGGATAGGCAGGGAGATGGGACAGAAGAGGACCTTAGTCCCTAAGCTTGGAGTAGTCGGAGTTCTCAGGAACCTCAGGACCTTTGCAGGGGATACCAGCAGGAAAGGAAAACTTGTCCTAGATGCTGTGTCCTTAGCTGACCCCAAATTCTTCCCCACCCTTTGGCCCTAAGGGAGGCTGAAGTGCTGAGCTATCAGCTGTGACTCAGCGGGAGGAAGTCAGAAGGGTGTGTGTGTGTGTGATGCTGGGGCCTTAAAGGGTTTTTGCTTCTCATTTCTCTTTCCTAAGCATAGTCAGTTCTCAGAAATGAAGGTACCCAGACTGAGAAACTCCAGGCCATCAGGAGCACTGGGGTCCCCAACTTTCCACCTCAGAAGCACTACCAGTAGCCTGGGGAAGCACCTAACCCACGTCTCCTGTTTGGGACTCTCTTTCCTGTTCCATACCAGGGACTGAGTGTATGGTGAGAGGCAGGTGGGACTGTGCAGTCCTGGGACTTTTCAGACACATGCGTCCCAGATTCACTTGGTGTGACAGATGCTGGGTGGGAGGAGGTGCTGGGAGCCTCCAGGCCCCACAGAGGCCTGGAATAGTCAGGGCAGACTTCTGGGAAGGAGTGGGTGCATAACCATCCCCAGGTGCCCAGCTCCACAGGAGATTTTTCTTCCTTCCTCTTTTTCCTGTTTTTCTCTTTCCCTTTCTCTTCCATACTTTTAACTATTTAAAAAAATTTTTAAAAACCCACAGAGAATCAAATAGGCACAGCATCAAATTCTGACCGAGAACAGTTTTGCTGAGTTTGTAGTAAAGCTTCCTGCCACACCTGCCAACCAGAAACCCCAGGTGGGCTGGAGAAGCATCGCTATGGTTTGTGACCACATATATGTGAGTTAGGGCCCTTGGTCCTGTGTTTCCAAAATCAAACACTGAAACAAACTGGTAACTCAGGCCAATGTAAGACTGCAACTCTCACCCCTAGTTCAAAAACCTGTGTTCCTTGTTGTTTGCCTTGATGCTAAGAAATAATTTCAACTTGTACAGTATGTTTATGTTGCTAAGATCCTGCTTTTATCTTTTTAAAAACACATGTTTTAGTTTCACAGGAAAACTGATTTGAAAGAAAAGCTCCATAGCTCTAGCAGGCTTTGCTAGGAGGGCTGGACAGAATGAGGAAGACTAGATTTCAGTGTAGGCAGACAGCAAGGTGCTGTGATCAGTCTTGAGTTGTGCAGTGCCTGCAACAGACTTTTGAGGCACATTCTCCCAGGGCCCCCTCCCAGGCTGGGGACCTAAAACACTTCCCATGACGTGGAGACTTTCTGTCCTCCCACACTGAGGTGGGGACTCACCTCCCTCAGTCCTTCGTCAGCTGAGAACCAGAGTTGGGATGTCCCACAGTCCTACTCCACATTCAGAGCACAGGAGAGCCTTGTTTCAGTAGCAGCCACCCGCACTACCCCCACGCCGGAGCTCTTTGCCTGGCCCTTCTGCTGTGGACATTCAGAGACAGTAGAGAGGAAGCTCACCCAAGGTCTGGTATTTTCTGTTTCATTTGCCACTTTCCCCTTTATCCTGGAAGCCCTTGTCAGCCCTGGGGCACTATACAGCAGCTGAGTCCCACTAAGAGCTGAAGTCCTGCACTGCAGGTAGCCTCAGTGATCCATTCAGCCCCTGCTTGTCTGCCAGAGGACTAGGTTCAATCACTACCTTATGGGATATCATGAGGGTGGAATGGGATAATCCTAGATGTTCTTGGTTCAGGGTGCATCACTCAAGCTCCCTATTTTACAGCCCTCTGCTTAGGGTTATTTCCCTGGAGTCTGCCACAGAAGAGCTTGCAAGAATAAGGTCCTGGACCTGTCCGCCATGTGCCTCAGGAGACAGCCTCTTGGGGCAGCTGCTAGAAACCCTTTGAAGACAGCCTTGCAACCCCTGTTTCTGCTTGGAGGGCCCCCAAGCCCAGGTGGCTTCAGGACTGAGCTCTGCAGCAGAGGGCAAGAAGGTGGAAGAGGGCCAAGGGGCTGCCTGGATCCCTCCCCCAGCTGCAAGGCCCAAGGGGAAGTAAGGTCAGGCAGCTCCAGTGCAGATTCACTCTGGGCACTCACAGAGATCAGCCTTACACTGACTTCCAGGAAGGCAGAGGAATTTGTCTTCCGAAAGGCAGGACTAGTTCTGGAAAGCAAGGTGAGGTCTTCAGTTGGATGAAAGGCTAGTGAATGAGGATTTACAGAGACTGTAGCCCAAGTTCTCCTGCTGAACCTCAATTTCCTTACCTGCAGAACAGGGATCTCTGTGGGTGCTTCAAACCCCAATGATGTATCTGCAGCTTGAACTCAGAGGGTGGGATATCTGACCTCTCCATTCCCCTAGACACATGCCTTAGAAGGCTGTGGCCCCAGTAGAGCAGGGGGCAATGAGATGGCATCCCTTGCTGAGAAGCAGAATTCCTGATGGAGACCTGGGGGTCAGGCCAGACCTGGCCCTCAGAGGGCCAGCATTCTGAGCTGTCTCAGCTGGCACCAGGGGCAGGTCAGTCCAGTTCAGGACTCCCAATACGGCCAAGGTAGGCTCCCTTGCCTCTGCCATTCCGTCAACTGTAAATTCAGCCTTTCACAGAAAGGCCAGGTGGCTGAGGATGTAGCTCAGTGGGAAAGCATTTATCTAGCATGCTCAAGGTCAGGTTCAAGTCCCAGAACCACAAAAATAAAAGCAAATACAACAACCAGAAAGACCAGGACTCTTGGGGATGTAAGAAAAGAAGTTCCTCGGATTTTTGAACTCTTGTACTGTATGTCTGACTACCTATTTACAAGACCAAGATGTCAAAAGGTTCTTCCAGATACCTTGCTCACCTCCCAGTCCTCTCACTCTAAGAAAGTGCCAGCTCTCTCCAAACAGTGAGACACTGGGGTAGGGCTGGGGAAGTTCAGGCTGGCAGCTTGAGGATGGTTCCCCATCCCTCCACCATGGCCACGCCATCAAGGAAACGTGCTTGAGGCAATGTTTCTCAAAACTTGCTTCTCGAAATTCTTCTAGCCTCTGGCCATTTCCAGATTCCAATTCCAAAGCTACCTACTTCTATTTTTAGGTGTTTACAGCCGCGGGTGCCAAAACCTGTATTAGTTTTCTCTGGCTGCCATAATATATTATCACAAATTTAGTGATTTGAAACACCACAAATTTATCATCCTACAATTCAAGAGGTTGAAAATCTAAAATCAGTTTCACTGGGCCTAAAATCAAGGTGTCTACAGGATCCCATTTTTCTGGGACTCTAGAGAGAGGCTGTCTGCATTCCTTGGCTTTCGGCCCCTTCCTCCAGTAACCACATCACTTTGACTTCACTTCCATTACCATACCTCTCGCTCTGACACTCTGGCCACCTTCTTATAAAGACAACTGTGATTACACCAAGTTTACCCAAATAATCTAGAATAGTCTTTTAATCTCAGAATTCTTAATCACATCTGCAAAGTCCCTTCTGACACAGAAGGTAACAGTCACAGGTTTGGGGGGATGAGGACATGGGCATCTTTTGGGGCCATTACCCTACCTACCGCAGGAGGGTTAGGGTTGTTTGCCAGTCCCAAACCAGTCTAGGAATCTTATTCAGGGCACAGGGGCCATGAAGGGGGATCAGGCCATTGCTCTAGTCACCAGTTTGGCTGCCCATGATCAAGATCTCCAGGAAACCTGGTACCTATTCCTGCTGCTGCCAAGGGCAGCCTGTTCTCCTGGTGTGACTGTCGTGCAGGGATCAGGTGCACTTGAGCCCTCTATGGGGCAGTGGCTCAACTTGAACAGCTGCCTGACTCAGGCACAAGGCCAGGCCCTCATGGCTTCCTGTGTTGACCAGAATACATAAGAGTTGCTGAAGGTCAGAGGTGGGCCATGTGGGAGTTCCGGCCCTAGTCTAGAAAATATTCACCCTGTCATTTTATTGGTGAATGTCTACTGAACTTGAGTATGCCAGACTCCCAGGGGACCCCAGAGAGATGAGACAGGAAGGTTTCCAAATGCATAGGACAGAACATCATTGGCACCAGCAGACAATGAGCCAGGGCAGGCAAGGAGAATGGAGAGGGCAGAGCAGGTGCTCCAGAGAAGGAAGCATTTGCGTTGGAGCTTGGGGTGGGGTGCAGTTTGGACTAGCAGTGTCGAGCAAGGGTACAGGGAAGGTGTGTTCCCAAAGTGAAGATACTGCAGGGAGACTGAAATCCAGAGCAGTAGATAGAAAGACATGCTGGTTTGCAGAGGTTAAAGTGTTTCCCAACTTGGGCCATTAGTAGTTCTCCAACCTGTCAGCAATGGAATGCTTTGTTTTGATTCCAGCTTATTGAGTACTGATAGGGCCAGGGAAGGGTCTCTAAGACCTTTCCCACGGCTGTTCCCCACCTCTGCAGACCCTGACTCTGCAGAACATAGGAACCACATCCAGATCCTGGAAGGCCAGCCAAGGGTTTAGGACAAGGACTGGAAACAGGTCCAGGTGGGAGCAGAGAAGCAGAAAAGGGTGTGTTTCCTGCAGTCAGGAGTTTGGGGGTACATTTCAATAAAGCAGCTGGTTGCTGGCTAAGATAGGGGAAGAATCCAACTGTATGGCAAGGCCTGTTTCCCCAACCATTAGGGTAGGAGATGGGAGTTTTCTCCCAAACCACCTCAAACAGGGATTCTTATACCACCTGCCAGGTTTTGGGCTCTGGCTGAAGGAGACTTGAGGCAGCAGACATGTCCCTCAACACCTCAGGGACTTGCGAGTCTGCACTGTACCACCAGCTCTACACCCTCCTCCTGTTCTGACTCCAAGACCTTCTTGATGTGTGCCACAGGAGGGGCCTTAAGTCTCTGACTCTGACCTTGGGAATGAGGGAGGGGACAGGACAAGTGAGCAGGAGCCATGGGCTGCCTTTGCCTGGGCCTCAGTGCACTTAGATCCATGTTTGGAGGGTCTAAGGGGTTGTGGGGTTGCAGATCATCAGCCTCTTGGTGGTTGCATTCCCAGGGGGCAGGGAGAAGGCAAGAGCCCAAGACTGACATCCTTGCTGTCCCTCATTTCCACACTGCCAAGTACCAGACAGACACAGGAGGCTACAGGGTCTTGACTTCCTGAGTTTGTCCTCTGAAGTAAGCTATGAAAATACCCACAATGTGCTGAGAAAGCTACACCCCATGGGCTTCTCACAACCATCCTATAAAACAAGGTATTGGTTCCATTTTCTCAGGCTTAAGTAAGGTGAAGCCAAGACTGAGTAAGGTGAACCCGTCTGCCCAAGGTCACTTCCTGGTGATGGGGAGACTCCAGGACCTGAACCCATGCTGGTGTGGTTCCAAACTGCAGCTCAATATCCAGGGCCCAATCAAGCCAGTGACAGCAGGCTTGAGGCCTTGGCCTTGCGAGTCTGCTTGGCTTGGATCTTATCCCCAGCAGAGGCAAGCCCCACATTTTTCTGGGAAGAAAGTTGTCCCAAGAGGTGGCTCCAGTTCCACTGACCCCAGCTGCCCTGACAGTGTTCTCCATCATTACACTCTCTTGGGTGCCACATGGCAGACTCTAGGGCTCTGGGACCTGCAGCTTGGCCTCTGCCAAGGCAAATGTGCTCCACTTTTTGTCTCCACCTGGCCATTTCCTATCATGGGAACCCACACAGGCCACATCTTCTCTTGACACTTTGGACTATCTGTTTGGACAGCGGACATTCAGCCACCAGCCAGCACCCTCCACTTAGTTGACTGAAAATAAAACAAGGGTGCCACTCTGCACTGCCCCTGGACTCAGAATGAGCTCCTTCACAGGAAACAGGCCTGCAGGACATGTGGTCCTTCCGCAAGACAGCCCTGGAATGCAGCTGTTCTGGCTCCAGCCGAGGATGCTGCTCAGCAAACACACTGCCTCTGGCCATTGCCCTCTGGTCAGGCCCCTGAAAGTGCCAGGAGGTGGGGAGGAGGTCTGTCGGCCTGTCATGCTCCTTAGGGCCTACCCTGGTGCAGCCTCATGCCAGCACTCACTGACCTAGAGTGAGTGTTGTTCCCATTGTGGTTTACATGGCCATGAATCTGCAGAGGTGAGAGCTGAAGGGGAGGCCACAGCTTGGTATTCACTGTCTTAGCTTCTCACTGTCTCTGGCCCCAACCAGGAAGAGATGAGTGAATTGAAACCTGAGGGTTAACTTGGGAGGGATGTTTAGCTAAATGGTATAGGAATACCGGTGCACTCCTATAATTCCAGCACTCAGGAGGCTGAAGCAGGAAGATTGTCACGAGTTTGAAGACAGCCTGATCTACATGAGTTCAAAGCCAGTCATAGTGAGACCTTGGCTCAGAAAGCCAGCCAATCAATCAATCAATCAATCAATCAATCAATCAAAGCTGCAAGAGTAAAGGTGAACGGCTACAGGAGTCAGCTGTGCTGGTTCAAGTTTTTGGTTATGTGAATGTGAGCATGCAACTCCAGAACTGTGCTGAGACCCCTCAGCCCCAACGCTTCCTGGAAGCATGCTCAGAGCCGGGGGCCAGCCAGGGAACTGTGCAGGGCACTGGCTGGTGGAGGACTAGCAATCCTAGAAGGGAGCCCTTGGCACAGGGCCCTGTGGTATCAAGGACAGGAGTGAGTGTTCTGCCTTTAACAGGCAGGGAACTGGCAGCCTTGCTGGGGCAAGAGGAAGCTCTCACCTCACACTGTCCAGGGATTAGGGGCAGGGAGCCACATACCATAACAAAACCACTGCATTGCCACTTGTCATCTCTTGATACTTTACTGTCCACGTTTCCCAGGACCTGCATAGGAATTCCACCAAAAAGCACATGGAGCAACTTGTCCTCAATCACAGTGATGTGATGGAGCTAGACTGGGAACTGGGTCTGCCCAGCTTATAAGCCAAACTGTGGATCCCCTGATTTTTGCTGCCCCAGGAAGGACACCTCCAATCTTGCTTCCAAGTCTCTCAGAAGTGTGCATCATAAGCAATCATAGCATCATGGGAGTGCTGCAAGCACCTGGGGTTCTAGAAAGCACCATCCACCACTACTAGAAGGGTCAGCCAGGCACTCAGGCAGGCTGGGGCCCTGGCCAAGTGTCTGCAGGGCAGCCACACTATGGCCTAGACTTTTGCACATGCAGGAACCGGGGCCTGAGGAGACAGGAATGAGAGCTGGTTAGTGCCAGAGTTCCAGGGCTCAGTGGGTGAGAACACAGTCACCCTACAGTTGGACAGACGGGGATTACTGCGGCTATGGAACTGGGGGTGGGTAGGGCCTTACTTTCCACAGAAGTCCTTGCGCACAGCTACGAGACTGAGGTACAGATCAGGCCGACTTTGAAGCCAACTGCTGACAAGCTCTGGGTGCCTTGGGTCCACTTCCAAGAAGATGCTTCTACATGGGGAGAAAACAGGTCAGCTCAGTTGGGCAGGGCCAGGACTTGCAGTTTTGGGTTGCCTAGGCTGAGGGAGGCAGAGGCAGAATTGACTATCAGGGTGT
>RJWT010052235.1:0-10584 GCA_004365215.1 Cuniculus paca
AACCCTGTCTGTACATCCCCGCTCCCTTGCTTGTGAGGCTACCCCCTCCTTGAGAATGTAACTTAGTTCCATATTCTCAGGCCCGTTCGGTGCACCGTACCCCAGCAGGTATGCCAACCAGGATGTTATAGATATACGTGTAATTGTAATCATTGTCAACAGGGATGGCAACCAGGATGTTACAGATGTATGTGTAATTACAACCATTGTCAATGGGGATGGTAACCAGGACGTCATAGATACATGTTTAATTGTAACCATTGTCACCAGGGGTATGGTTATAGTACATAAATACCTAGCTCTCCCTTCACTCGGCACTGCACAGTGGTTCCCTGCGTGGGTCCTGCTGTCCAGTCACCAGCTGGCTAATAAAGGCTCTTAAATTCTAGTTGGCACTGTCTCTGGCTCTTTGGTTTTATCTTGAACCAGGTTCAGTCCCATGTTCCTTTTTTCCATACTGCTGTGCTCATCCACTTAGTAAAACTGTTGAAGGTAAAATATTACATTGTGTTTGCTTTTATGGAAAAGGCAGTTAACACTTTTCTACCCCAATAGACTAGTCTAAAAGGTTGATGTGTTTCAGATCTGTGAACTTTTTTTAATTAATTAAGTTTATTTGTACATTTTAGGTATACATGATTACATTCATCATAGGGAATTTGTACCACATGATATAACTGGATTCTTTCTTTTTCCCATTTCCATACCCCCCCTTTAACCTCTCTTCCCCTCCTTTTATAAAAGCTTTGTTTTCATTTTTTCCTTCTTTTTTCAATTTTTTTCTTTTCTCTTTCTTTCCCCTATGCCCCTCCCTAGTTCCCCTTACCATTTGAACATTTTCTTCCTATTTCACAATATCTATTCTACATTTTGATCCTTATTTACAGTTTTGGTTTCTTACACCAGAGAAACAATGCAGTATTTACACATGTCCAATTTATTTCACTTAAGAGTATGGTGTCAAGGTGCACCCATTTATCTAGAAATGTCTCAAGCTTTTTCTTCTTTATAGCTTTATATACTTCTTTATAATACTCTATTGTATAAAAAAAACCCCACATTTTAGCCAGGTGTGGTGGTGCACACCTATAGTCTCAGCCCTGGGGAGGCTGAAGCAGGAGAATGGCCAGCCTGGGCTAGTGAGTTTAAGACTAGCCTGAATTACAGAGTGAGACCCTGTCTCAAAAAGCAAAAACAAGAGTTGGGGATGTAGTTTAGCAGTGTAGCACCTGCCTGGCAAGTGCAAGGTCCTGAGTTTGATTCCTGATACCCTTCCCCCACAAAAATCAAAAACCACACCTTTCATTCATCAGTTGATTGGCATTTGGGCTATTTCCAAGATTAGGTATTACAAACTGTACTGTTATAAACATGGGTGTGGGTATATTGCTGTGATATGATGCTTTTAATTCTTTTTTTAAATGCTTTTAAAAATTTTTTTTAGAGCAGAATATATTTATCAAGAAAAAGAAAGCTTCTGTCTAAGAGAGAGACAGGTGTCCTGAGTGGGTTGTCCTGTGCTTTTAATTCTTTTAGGAAGATACCAAGAAGGGAAATAGCTGGGTGGAATGGAACCTCTAGTCCTAGTTGTTTGAGGAATCCTGCAAATTTAATTTTAAAAAATGTTTTTTTTCCCAATACTGGGGATTGAACTCAAGGAGCATTGAGCTACATTCCCACCCTTTTTTAAATTTTACTTTGAGACTGGGTCTCACTAAATTGCCTAGATTGATCTCAGCCTCCTGATCCTCCTGCTATACCCTTCCGAGTAGCTGGGATTATAAATGCATATCATCTTACCTGGCTGAGTATGCTTATTTGATCAAAATGCTTTTGCTTTGTTGTCTTACTCTATCTCCATCTCAGTTTTTTTGAGTCAAATAGAGATTGTGTGTATATTATCCAACTGCCCTATAACATCATTTGTCCTAGAGAATTTAGAAGTGGAAGGGTGGAGTTTACTTCCTTTGTGGTCTATTTTCTGCTTCTTCCAGCCGTAACTGCTGATGCTTGTTTGTCCCCAGAGTACAAAAGAAGTGAAACCTACTGTTGAACTCTTTCCTGTTGATTTCCCTGTGAGTTTGATTTCCCTCTTCTAAAATCTGTGTGTGTGTGTGTGTGTGTGTGTGTGTGTGTGTGTGTGTGTGTGTGTGTTTAGGGGGAGAGGGTCTCACTATGTAGTTCAGGCTGGCCTTGAACTCACTATGTAGCCCAGTGATGATCCTCTTGCTTCAGCCTCTTGTGTGCTGGGATTACAGGCATGTGCCACCACCATGCCCAGCTCCTGTCCTAAAATCTTACCTTGGCATAACACATCCTTGTTTTTTTCTTTTGTCTTATTTCTGAGATCCAAGGAAATCCCACCTGGTGAACCTAACCAAAGTAGTGGTTCAGCTATACCACTGCCATTATGTCCAGTAATTTATATTAGGACAAAAACCTTTCACCCAGCACACTGGGAGGCTGAGGCAAGAAAATCCCAAATTTGAGTCTAACTTAGGCAATTTAGTGACTTAGCAAGACCCTATCTCAAAAAAAAAAAAAAAAAAAAGGACTGGGATATAGTTCAATGCAAAGTCCCTGATTTTAATTTCCAGTACTGAAAAAAAATTGCTGCTGAGTCAAGAACAAGAAGGCCTGGGAATTGACCACTGAAGTTGAAGATTGGAAGATCACTGTTGACTGCCAATTGCAATTTCATGGAGTGGTAGGATAGGCATGGGTTCAAAGAAAATGAAGGGAGAGAAATTTGAGCTACAGATGATAAACAACTATTTTGGAGAGTTTCACTTTCAATGAAAAGAAAGCTACTGGGTGATATCTGGAAGGAGTGATAAGACAAGACCAATGAGGGCTTTTGTTGTTGTTTTGTGCTTTGTTTTTTTTTTTTTTTTGAGACAGGGTTTCACTATGTACTTCAGGCTGGCCTTGAACTCATTTCATAGTCCAGGTTAGACTCGAACTCACAGCAATCCTCCTGCCTCAGCCTCCTGTTGTTTTGTGTATGTTGTTTAAATTAATTAATTTATTGTGTGCTAGGAATCAAAACTAGGACTTTGCTATACTACTGAGGTATACCTGTAGCATTTTCTTTCACTACTGGGAACAAAATCCAGGGTATTCACAGTGAGCTATGTGTCCAACTCTTTATTTTTTATTTTGAGACAGGATCTTGTAAAATGACTGTTTCCCAGGCTGAGCTTGAATTCGTGATCCTCTTGCCTCAGCCTCCAAAAGTGCTGGGATCACAGGTATGTGCCTCCATGCTGAGCTATTTCATTTCATTTCATTTCATTTCATATTTATTTATTTATTTATTTATGACAGCATCCTACTGTGCAGTTCAGGCTGGCCTCAAACTCATGGTGATCCTTCTGCCTCAGCATCCTGAGTGCAGAGATTACAGGTGTGCACCACCACACTCAGCTTGTTTTATTTTAAAGGTAGGAGAAATAGATTGTTTGTAGATAGATTCGAATAGAGAGAAGGGTAACAGAAAGTGGAAACTGAGGTTCATGGCAACATTCTCAGAATCTTCAAATACTTGATCTCTCTTTTGAGACCAGGTATGTCTGGATCTAAATTCTATACCTCTCTAGTCTATTGACTGACTTTTCCACAAAATATTCCCTTTGTCTTTTTCGAGACAGGTCTTACTAGGTATTTGGGGGTGGCTTTGAATTCACTGTTGAGATCAGGCTGGTCTCCAACTTGCCATGATCCTCCTTCCTCAGTTTCCTGAGTGTTGGGATTATAGGTATTTGCCCCTACACCTGGTATCCACAAAATATTCTGCAGTTAATTATGGTTAACATAGTATTCTGATATAATTACTATTATAATGTGGAGTACAACTCTTACCTTAGAACAGTTGATTATGTTCAGTTTAAATCAGTAAACTTATTCAGAAAAACTTTACTGAAGGATACAAAACTAAGTCATGGCTCAATGCATAGAAAAAGAGGCCACTATTAGAACAGTATTACTGTCTATATACATTTAGAATATCAATCTGGAAAGCTGTAAAATCTCAGAATATCCAGGTGTGGTGGCACAGACTTGTAATCCCAGCACTCAAGAGGCTGAGGCAGGAGGACTGCAGGATTCTCTCTGGTTTCAGTAGCAGCCAACCTATGGAGACAGAGTCCCAAATTGTGCCAGTCTATCCCAGGAAGCCAGCAGTAGCTTTTTGGTGGGATAGTGGATAATCTCAGCAGGCCTGCCCTGAGGCCAGACACACTGGGCTTGCTGCTGCCCAAGCAATTTCTGAGGGTATGAGTGCAGCTGGGAGCTGCCAGATGGAGCCGGCAGCAGTTTTGGGTTCTGAGCTCAACCGGCCCATCTCCAAGATGGCTCCTGGCTCTTTGCTGTCTCCTGTGGGAGGACTATGTCCTCTGCACTCACCACCAGTCAGTTCAGTCCTCCACATCGCTGTTCCCCTCCACTGCTGTTTCTCTCTGCAGAGGCCTCCAGGGTCACCAGCTTTTATGGTTGATACATTGTGTCAACTCTAACAGTTTAGAAGTTTAACCCACAGACTCACCATGGAGCCAGGGTTCTTACTTTGTAAATATCCTCATCCTGTGCAAAGGAGGGCAAGGACATTTTATGAGTGTTACACTCACCCTGAATGGGGCAATATAAAGGAGAAGAGGCTTGCTTTTCTTCTTTTGCTCTGGCTGCTGCCTTGAAGGGTTGCCCCAGTGCCATGCCACCCTGCTTGGAGCCAGCTGATTATGGACTGAAATCTCCAGAAACTGTAAGCTAAATAAACCTTTCCTTGCTTCACTTTGGGTGTCAGGTGTTTGTCTCAGCAACGAAGAAAAGTAACCAAGACACCAGCTATCACTGTCACCATGACTGTGCATCCACAGGTTTGCACTGCTCTTCTTGTGTAGTGAGTCCTGTCTCAGAGAGAAGGCACTGTAGGCTACCACCTTCTTCGCTGAAGTTTGTCTCTTTACTCTGTCTGTAGGCTTCAGTTCACACTTTAGATTCTTCCTGGGTCCAGTGGATCCACTTCCCTCCTTGTCTTCCTCACAATGCTATATGCCAGCATCTGGACAGTCACTCTTGGAGAGGCTGTTTTCTCTGCTGCTTTCTGCTCTACCACCTTAGTCTCTTGTACCAACTACGTCTTCTTGATAAGATGAGTGAAGCATTTTTGGCCATATTTGTATTAACACTAAGCACTGCTAAAATGACTGCAAATCAGAAATGCTTGAACTATCTAATAAAAGTAAAAAGATTCGTGTTACATTCAATGGAAAGTAATACAGCCATTAAGTGTAAAAATCACAGGGCTGGGGATCTAGCTCAGCGGTCTAAGCACCTGCCCGGCAAGTGCAAGGTCGTGAGTTCAATCCCCGGTGCCGAAAAAAAAAAGTATAAAAATCATGAAGTTCATATAAAATCTTGAACATATAATGTTGAAAATACAAACACTATGATTTTTACTATATAAAAATATACATAGAAAAAATCATACCCCAAAATGCCAATTAGATTAGGGTAGAATTATGGATTAATTTTTTCCCTGTTATTTTCCCAAATACCAATAATGCACTGTAGGGAGACCCAGGTCAAAAGAGTAAAGTGAATGTGAAAAAGGAAGGGACTTTCTAGACAACAGTCCAGAATTCCTGGAATGCATGGTTTAGTGCAGAATCTGCGGGACAACACAGTCAACAGAATTAAAATCAGTCTGTCCTCAGAGGTTTGCTTTGGCCATTGTGACCCCTCTTCCCCATAAGATTACTCAAACTAGGCTGACATGTGTCACAAAGCAAACCATCCCATTCCAGCCCTATCCCCTCATCAAAACATCTTTGTTGTTTTAGACATGGTCTTGTTATGGAGGTCAGGTTGGCCTTGAACTCACAGCAATCCTCCTGCCTCAGCCTGTGAAGTACTGGGATTACAGACATGCACCACCATGCCTTGCTAAAATGCCTGTACAATATGTTGTGCTTTTCTTCTCTCCTTGTTCTCATGTCCTTGAGTTACAATTAAGTAACTGTAGAGACACCGCCTTGCTGCTGTTTTCCTGAAGCTCTCTAATGCTGAAGTAGCAGGCCCTCTGGGTCCTCTCAGTGACCCAACTAAAGTCTCATCTCCAAATAATCTTTCTCATTCTCTACAGTCATGGTCATATTGTGACACATGCTTGTATTAACCTCATTTGGAAAAAAAAAAACAACTAAGATTCTAAAAGAATTTCAATGCAGTTCTTATTGGTGTATAGAACAGGAAAGGTGATCAGATAGATTTAGACCATAACCTGAGGTCTTTCAGAAGTTATGGGCCTAGAAAAAAATTTTTTTAGAGACAGCTTCTCATTGTGTGCCTAAAATTAAATCCAAGGAAAATAAAATCAACTGTATTTCTTCCTTCATCTGGTCACAGAGGTGTAAAAAGTGCTGGGATGTTAAGGAACAATTAAGTTTGAAACCCGACAGATTGTACTCATTGTAGTTTGGGTGTAGGTATCCGCTGACCCTCTGCTGATACCACTGGAATTCATTGCCCACCACTGCAGAGGCTCCAGCTAGAGTAGGGATCAGAAGATAGGGGCAGAGTGAGTCAACTGTGGGGTGGGAGCCCACACACACTCAGATAAATGGGAAAACTAACATTGCACAAGCTGTCAGATCACTTTTTTTTCTTCTTCGAGACAGCATTTCACTATGCGGATTAATGGCCTTAAACTCACTTTGTAGCCCAGGCTGGCCTTGAACTTGCAGCAATGCTGCCTCAGCCTCCCGAGTGTTGACTACAGGCATGTGCCATCACGCCTGGCTTCAGCTGAGTTAGTGTCAAATGTAACCCTGTTTCTTCCTTTGTAAATGGGGATGGCATAGGTTTCTACTTAACTCAGAGGATTGCTTGGAAATCAAATGGTGGAATGTGGATGCATTTTATGAAGAGTATTACATTAGTGAACTCTACTTGTGCGAGTTAATCTTAATTGTCCACTTGACTGGATCAAGAAATTCCCAGAGAGGTGTCTGGATTACAAAGTGTTATGTTCATCAGTGGATGAATCTACTGATGTTCACACTTGAATGTGCTATTAAGAAGTGGGACCCAGTTGGAGGAAAGGGGTCACTGGGGATGTGCGTTTGGAGGATGTACCTCTCAGTGGCAGGCTTCCCTTCTTCCACTCCCTGCTGCCATGAAGTAAGCAGCTTCACTCTACCATGCCCTTCCACTATGTTTCTGCTTTGCGGCCATTCAACCATGAACTGAAACCTAGGAAACCATGAGCTAAATAAAACATTTCCTCTTTTAAGTTATATATTTCAGGTATTTTTTTCCCCCAGCAATGTGAAAGTTGACTAACAAGAACCTCAGGAACTTCTATCCTCAGTGCATTCCTGTCTAGAAAACCCTAAGCAAACCCTGCAGAAGCATTCCTTTACATCCCTCACGGTAGTAAGTCTAATTTGGAATCACAAGAGTCCACATATATACAACTTAGTGAATGATTTAGTGATGACCTTCTTTAGAAACCAAAAGTTATCAAATAATGAACCCTATTCAATAGGCTGTGAAGGATGAGGCAGGAGGATCACCATGAGTTAGAGGCTAGCCTGGACTACATAGTGAGTTCAAAGCCAGCCTGAAGTACATAGCAAGACCATGTCTAAAAAAACCCCAAAACCCCCCAAAAATACATATATATCTGGAATGGGAAAAAAAGAAAGGCCTTTCAAAATTAATTTTGGGGGGTGGTACTGGGAATCAAAATCAAGACCTCACACCACTGAGCTATATCCCAGGCCCCCAAAATTAATTTTCTTAAACAGTAAGAAATATGGGCTGGGGATTTAGCTCAGTGGCACAGGTGCCTGCCTGGCAAGCACGAGGTCATGAGTTCAATCCCTGGTGCCTCCAAAACAAAATAAAACAAAATAGTGCCTCTTATACATGCTGAAATTTACTTTGTTTCAGGAATTATGAAGTAATTGAAATCCTCTCCACCATCAATGATAATTCTAAGTGACCAACATAAATTCTTAGGGAAGTAACTGAAGTGGGGATGATTTTGTTCTAAGGCAGAGGTAGGAATATTGAAAATGACAGGGATGGGAATTTGTAACATGTATCAGCCTTTTGCTCTTATTAAACATCCTGTAAGTAACCACCTCATCTTTTGGCAGACTCTTACTCATTCTTTCTTCACTGAAATACTATAAAAGTATTTATTGAGACTCAAGTCAGACCAATCCTACCATGTAGGATGCCCAAGGAAATACAATCAATCCACAAGTGAGTGGTGTACTCTAAATGCCAAAGAATGGAGTTTCTGGACAAGGAAACCAAAAACAGCACAAACAAAACACAGGTCACACAAAACCGTATCACAGTCATGGGCCTTTATTTCGATGTATGCTTTGATGTCGGATAAGGTGTGTGCTCTGTCTAAAGCTTCTGCCACATTCCAAACATTTATAAGGTTTTTCTCCAGTGTGAGTTCTACGGTGTTTAATGAGGGTTGCACTCTGACTGAAGCTTTTCCCACAGAAAGAACATCCGTAAGGCTTCTCCCCAGTGTGGATTCTCTGGTGCTTAAAGAGGTCTGAACTCTGTTTGAAGCTCTTCTCACATTCCTCACATTTATAGCGTCGCTCCCCATTATGGAGTCTCTGATGCCTAAAATGATGGGAATTATGGCAGATCTCCTCACATTCCACACATTTACAGTATTTCTCTCCAGCATGTGTTCTCTGATGCCGATTTAGATGTGAGCTCTGTCTGAAGCATTCCCCACACTGCATGCATGCATATGGCTTCTCACCTGTGTGTGTCCTCTGGTGTTTAATGAGAGCAGCACTCTGACTGAAGCTTTTCCCACATTCTTGGCATTCATAGGGTTTCTCACCTGTGTGGACCCTGTGATGTTTAAAAAGATCTGAACGCTGTTTGAAACTCTTCTCACAGCTATCACATTTATAAGGTCTTTCTTCACAAAACCGCCTCTGGGTCTCAAAAAGGCCAGAGCAAGGGACATTATCTCCAATGTCAACAGAGTTGTGAGGTTTTACTACGAGACAGTTCACCTTATCTAAACTTTGTTTGTGCTTGTTCCCATGTTCTTTACCATCAATGGGCCTTGACCCAGTCTGGTTGTGCTGACCAGTGATAAAGCTGGAACTTCTGTCCCTGTTCCCAAATTCGTTACCTTTAGAGACTCCTTCCACAGAGCCATTTGTACTGAGATTTGAGATGCTGGTGAGTCTTTGTTCTTCAGGAGAATCTTCGAGTTTCAGTGACATCAAGTTTATTGGCTGCTTTTCAACTTTGTCCTCATGGATACTGCCACACTCAGAAAACAGGGGTGCCTTTCCCTCGGACACTTTTTGAAGCCATGGCTGGAGCTTTGCTTCTTCGAAAATTTGTTGCTTTGGAATCAATTCCTTGTTCTCAGCTCTAGTTTCCAACTCTGAAACACAAAAATACAAATTGCTGCCATTTCATCCTTGCATAAGAGTGAAATAAGTGCTAACAGAATTCTCATGCTCCCTTTTAAGTAGTCTCCTTAAGTGAACACTTAAATTCTTTTTTTTTTCTTGTGGCACCGGGGATCGAACTCACAACCTCCTGCTCGCCAGGAAGGTGCTTATGCCACTGAGCTAAATCCCTGGCCCTTGTCTTTTGAGACAGGGTCTTGCTATGCTGTTCAGGCTGGCCTTGAGCTCACTTTGTAGCCCAGGCTGGTCTTGAACTCGCAACAATCCTCCTGTCTCAGCCTCCCGAGTGCTGGGATTACAGGCATGTGCCACCATGCCTGGCACACTTAAATTCTAATTGAAATTATTTTAATTAATCTGTCAGATGTGCTCATACTTACCAGTGCAAACCACCACATCTTTCCTTTTATCCATGTGCTGACACCCATGAACCCACCTCTTCTCTGGCTCCAGTTTACTGCTGTGGTAAGTCACTCTATAGTGAGAAGTACCTTTGGAAGGGCTTTTAAAAAAGGATGGAGTAACAAGAAATTCTACTCATATGAGGAGATAAACTATTGAAAGAAAAAGAAAGCTGAGCATAGTGGTGCACACCTGTAATATTAGCAATTGGGGGGCCGGGGATCTGGCTCAGTGGCCTGAGAGCCTGCCTGGCAAGCATGAGGTCATGAGTTCAAGCCCTGGTGCTGCAAAAAAAAAAAAAAATTAGCAATTGGGAGGCTGAGGCAGAAGGACTGCCAAGCGTGAGGCCAGGCTGGGATATATAGTGAGTTGGAGGCCAGCGTGAACTACATTGTGACACCCTGTCTACATAGCCAAAACAAAACAATAAAAAAAAAAAGCTCATGAAAGCAAAAATGATACGCAAAATATTTCAGCAGAAGGATTGGGGAAAAAAGATCTCAGACATCAAGACAAAAAAAGAAAAAAAGGAAATGGGGATCAGTCCATGAGTACCAACAGCCAACTAAAAGAACTTTTAGGAGAAAAGGAAAAGTTGAGATACAAGTAATGACTTAGATAAAAGCAGTAAGATGACATAATTCTCACAATTCAAAGACATGAGCATCTATATTGTAAGGACCCAACTACTCAGAATAGTGATTTTATT
>RJWT010052236.1:0-10599 GCA_004365215.1 Cuniculus paca
CCCAAACAGGAATTTAACCTAAATCTTGCAAATTTTCCAGATATCTTCTTTCTTGCTGGTTTATTTAAGGCCCCGATAGCTCGGAGAGGCCTAGGTGAGGCTGAGTTAAGACTTATTTGCTTATATGGTGTATATTTAAGCCCAAACATGATTCAGATCAGATATGATTAAGGAGATGAGCCATAAACTGGGTATAGAGGTACACACTTTAATCCCAGCTACTCAGGAAACTGAGGCAGGAGGATTGCAAGTTCGAGGCCAGCCAGGGCAATTGAAGTCAACAATGTGTTCAACAGTCTAATGAGATGAATACACCAAGTAGGGTAAGCAGTTAATGAGAAGGGAGAAAAGGAATAAACAACAGAAAAAAAAAAAGGCAACGACAGAAATAAATCAGTGCCTTTCTGTAATAACTCTCAGTGAGAATGATCTTGCTACTGGGAAGCTGAGTCCGATGCAGTGAGGAACTGAACCCTCGCTCCCTTGGTCCCAGGTTCTTTGCGCCCTTGATGAAAGAATTCAGTCAAGACACAGAGGCTGTGCAGAAGTAGAAGAATCGACTCTAACGTAGATGAAGAGAGTTACACTTTCAAGTGAGAAGGCTGGCAGCGTTACAAAGGCATCTGCAACCAAGTTCAAGTTTGGATACATTTTGATGCACCCAGGAGTTACCCTTCACATCCCTGAAACTGGGGTAATCATGACGCTTATCAATATTTTGCTTAGAAGTTACCTAGCGATTGCAAAACTTAGGTTAAATTCCTGTTGTATCCTCTTTAGATGGTCTGTGTTTCCTCCAGGGCTTTAATCATGTAAGAAATTTATTACAAAAGATACATTCTTAATTTAAACCAGGCCCCAGCCTAAGGCAGAGCTTTCCTTTCCTGATATCACTCGGTAATAGGCCTTGGCAGCCAGGATGCCGGGATGCCCTGTTCTGGAGTTAAATGGCCAGGTGACCTGCGATCAGAAGGATTGTGCACAATGTGTGACCTTCAGATGCCACTGTACTCTGTGGGATCACTTTGGGTCTGAGACCTAACAAATGATTACATTATACATTGAAGTCTGTCTTTAATTAACATTGCAATCTTCTTTGGAACCTGTGCCGTTCATCCCCTGCCATCTTTAGCTCCTCTCTAGACCTACAATGTCATAATGCAATGAAACTAGAAATCAATAACAAAAGAAATCATAGAAATTGTATAAACACATGAAAATTAAACAATATACTTGAATAATCAATGGTTTACAGAAGAAATCAAGGAAGAAATCAGACAGCTCATAGAATCAAATGATAATAACAGTACAACATTATCAAATGATAATGCCAGAACCTAAGGGACACAATGAGAGTCATCCTGAGAGGAAAGATCATAGCTGTGAATACTTACATCATAAAAACAGGGAATGTGGCATGGTGGTGCACACCTGTCATCTCAGCACTGGGGAGGCCAAGGAAGGGGTATTGTCATGAGTTTGAAGCCACCCTGGGCTACATAGTGAGTTCAAGTCCAGCCTAAACTACATAGTGAGACTCTGTCTCAAAAAATCAGCAACAATAATAATAACAACAACAAAAGGAAAAATAGAGCAAGTCCAAACCATGAACCTCAAGGTCTCAGAAAAACAAGAACAATTCAAATCCAGTGCTAGTATAAGAAAAAAATTATAAAGATGGGAGTAGGAATTGATGAAATTGATATATATATATATATATATATATATAGAGAGAGAGAGAGAGAGAGAGAGAGAGAGTTCTTTGAAAGAATAAGCAAAATATAAAATGCTGTAACCAATCTTACCAGAAAAATGAAAGAGCCAAATCAATTCAATTAGAAATAAAAAAGGTGAAATCAAAACAGACACTGCTGAAATCTAGAGGATTATTGGTAACTTCTTCAAAAACCTGTCCTCCAGTGAATTAGTGAATCTAAAAGAAGTGGACCGATTCTTAGATACGTATGAATGACTAAAATGAACCAAGCATGTATCTTTTAAAACCCTGAATAACACAATAACAGGCAGTGAACTTGACGCAGTAATAAAAAAAAAAACTACCAGCTAATAAAAACCCAGAACCTGATGAATTCATTGCTAAATTCTATCAGAACCTCAGAGAAAATGTAATGCAGTATTCCTCAAACTCTTTAATGAAATCAAAAGGAAAGGAATACTTCCAAAGTCATTCCTGGAAGCTAGGATTATCCTGATTTCAGAACTAGAAAAAGGCAAACTAAAAAAGAAAGCTAGAGGCCAATATTTTTAATGAACACAGATGTAAAAATCCTCAAAAAAAAAATTCAACAAGATGCTGACAAACAATGCAAGTCATCAAAAAGATCACACATTGTGATCAAGTAGGGTTTTTCTTCTGTTACAAGGATGGCTCCACATACATAATTCCATAAATGTAATACATCTCATAACAGAAACAATGACAAAAATCACATGATCATCTCAGTAGAAGCAGAAAAAGCCTTAGACAAAATCCTACATCCATTCATGATAAAAACGTTGAAGAAAATGGATCTAGAACAACATCTCAATTTGATATAAGCTATTTAGGGCAAACCTACTGTTAAGATCATATTAAATGTGTGTGTGGGGGGGTGAACTGAAAACTTTTCCTTTAAGACCAGGAACAAGACAGGGATGTCTACTATTACCACTCCTGTTCAATGTGGTTAGCCAGAGCAACCAGGCACGAGAAAGAAATAAAAGGGATACATATAGGAAAGGAAAAAGTTAATTATCATTATTTGAATATCACATAATCCTCTAAATAGAAAACCAAAAAAAAATTCCACCAAAGGACTCTTACAACTGATGATCAAATTCAGTAAGGCAGCAGAATACAAAATCAGCACACAAAAATAGTGTTCTAGTACATCATTAATGAGCTCACCCAGAAAGAAATAGGAAAACAGTACTATTCATGATAGCACCAAGAAAAATGAAATACCTAGGAATTAATCTAAAAGAAGTGAAAGACCTTTACAAAGAAAATTATGGCATTCAGATAAAGGAGCTTGAAGAAGACATTAGAAAGTGGGATGGTATCTCTCGTTCCCGGAACCAATATTGTCAATATGGCTATACTTCCAAAGCTGACATATATATTTGATGCAGTTCCAATCCAAATACCAACAACTTGTCTCACAAAACTGGAAAAAATTCTAAAATTCATAGGAAACTACAAGAGGCCCAGAGTAGCAAAAGCAATCCTGGACAACAAGACCAAAGTAAGAGGCATCACAATGCTGTATTTTAAGTCATATTACAAAGCTATGGTGATAAGAACAGTATAGTACTGGCCCAAAAACTGACATGTGGATCAATAAAATAGAATAGATGATCCAGAGACAACCCCAGGCACATTTAACTATCTTGTCTTTGACAAAGGAGCCAAAAACATAGGAAAAAGGATAGCCTCTGAAAGAAAGCCTCTTTAGCAAATGCTGCTGGGAAGACTGGGTATGCACATGCAGAAGATTGAATTTAGGCCCATATATCTCACCATGTACTAAACTAAAATCAGAATGAATCAAATTTCTAAGTATTAAAATATGAGCAATTTGCTGGATGATAAGATAGGTAAAACTCTTGAAATCATAGGTATAGGAAGGATTTTCTGAACAGAACCTCAATGCTACAAGAAATAATATCAAGAATCAATAAATGGGATTATATCAAATTAAAAAGCTTTTTCACAGCAAAGTAAATAACCAATAGAGGAAAGACACAACCCATAAATAGGCAAAAAAACAAAAACAAAAACAAAAACAACACTGTCAGCTACTCCTTGGACAGAGGAGTAATATCTAAAATATATAAAGAACTAAAAAGAAATTAGACCCCCTAATAAAACTCAATCAAAAAGTGGGCAACTGAAATGAATAGACACTTTTCAAAAGAAGAAGTACAAAGGCCAATACATTCATGAAGAGAAGTTCACATTTCTAGCTGTTGTGATTAAATTGAATTATGAATTAAAACAGTGCTGAGATTTCATTTTACAGTCCAGTAAGAATGGCCATCCTCAAGAAATCAAATAATACCAAATGCTAGAGAGGTTGCGGGGAAGAGGAACTCTTCTGCATTGTTAGTGAGAATGTAAACTGGTGCAACCACTATGGAAATTAATATGAGATTCCCTCAAAAAACTGAAACCAAAAATTCCATTTGACCCAGCTATTCTCCTTCTAGGTATCTTCCCAAAAGAGTTGAAGACAGTGAATTGCAGTGATACATGCATAGCCATGTTTATAGCAGCACAAATCATAATAGCTAAATCTTGGAAGCAGCCTATAAGTCTGTCTACAGATGAGTAGATAACAAAAATGTGGTATTTATACACAATAGAGTCCTACTCTGCTATAAAGAAGGCTAAATTTGAGTAATGTGTAGGAAAATGAGTGTTCCTTGAGACCATAATGTTAAGTGAGATAAATCAGACACACAAACTTAAATATTGCGTTGTTTCTTTTATATGAGGAACCCAAAGAATAAATTAAAGAGCAAAAGAAAAGACAGATAATAGCAAACAGAGATAGATCTTTGCAAATGGGGAGGGGACAAAAAGATGGAGGGAGGGGGAAGAAGGGAAGGAAAAGGAGATGAAAAAGGAACTGAGATGTGTAATATGCATGTACCAACTCCCCAGGAGGAATGCATTCTCATTATGTACTTCAGACAATACTAATAAACATGCAAAGGGCTGGGGATGTAGCTCAGAGCTCTCCGGGTTCAAAATAAGTATTCCCCCCACCTCCCCAAGAAAAAACATGGGCTCAAGATTAAGCAGATCCAGCTTTAAATTGCAGCTCTGATCCTTGACTATGTGGTTACTTCATTTTTCCTAGTCTGAGTTTCCTCACTGGAAAATGGGGGCACCAATCATGTCTGCCTTATTGGCTCATTTTATGACTCACGGAGAGCAGTGCATATGAAATGCTCCATAATTGTTGTTAACCATTACTGCCGGGATTTTTTTTTTCCTTCTTTCTCAAAAGTGAAAAAGAAGGAGCTGCTTGTGTGGCAGAGTGAAAGGTCCCATTCTCACACAGGAGAGAGTGAGGGGCATACAATACGTGGATGTGCGGGGTGCTTCCTGCCAAGGGAACAGTGGGGGAAGCCTGCAGAAAGAAACTTGAGTTCTGAAGGAAGCTGGAGAGGTAGGTCGGGAGAGCGAGGCGGGCCGGCGGTTGGAGGCGGTTTGGCAGACGGCGAGGAGCAGGCCGGAGGGGTTGTGGAGAGGGCAGTACAGGCTAGTGGTTAGGAGCTCAAGTGCTAGCTAGCGTCCCTAGCACCTGCATACGCGTCATTAACGAACTACACGGTCTTGGAAAGTACACCAGGTGACTTGTGAACAAAACTTTTTTCCCTTTTGTTTTCTTTTTCTACAATTCTAGAAGTTGGGATGTCCAAGATGCACTTTGGGTATCTGGGGAGGTCTCACTTCCTGGCTGCGTCCTCACCTGCTTAGATGGCCAAGAAAGCTCCTGCGGCCTCTTTTACAAGGGCGTGAATCCTACAAGCGCTCTGCTCTGGTGACCTACTCAGCCTCCAAAGTCCCACCCCCAAGTTCCATCAGTTTGGGGGTGAGAATTTCAAGGAATAAATGTGGGAGGAAACAAACGTTCAGAACACGACAGTTACTTACCTCTGTCCCCTATTGAGCCTGGGGTTTTTGTCTGTGTAATATAATGGTAGTTCCTTCCTATTAGGATTTCTATGAGGAGTTAATTAAAAAATGCTTGTGAAGTGTGTTTTAAAAATTCACTAAATGCTAACCAAGGTTACTGTGATGGTTGATACATTGTGTCAACTTGAGAAGTTTAAGCAACTCAACGGAGCCAGGGTTCTTTGTAAACATCCTCAGTCTGTGCAAGAGGAGAGCAGGGAGATGGTGAGAGTGCCATACCTGCCTTAGGGGGTGGTAACCTGCTTACAGTACAAGGGAGAAGAGACTTGCTCTCCCCCGCACCCCTTTTTGCTCTTGCTGCTTTTGCTATCTTCTGCCACCTAGAAGTGTTGCCCCTGTGCCATGCCACTCTGCTTTGGAGTCAGCTGATTACAGACTGAAATCTCCACAAACTGTGAGCTAAATAAACTTTTCCTTCCTTCATTTTGGGTGTTGGGTATTTTGTCTCAGTAATGAGAGAAAAGTAACTAAGACAGTTACTACTATTATAGTAACTATACTCCCATATTTGGCCATTTTTTCTCAAGAAGAGAATTCCACTGCATATCCATCGAAGCCCTTCTTTCCCATACATTTAGCTACCTGCATTCACTAATCTATCACATCACAATAATATATAATATATATTAATGTAATAATAATGTAATAGGGCAACCCATTCAGGACTCCTCTTGTGTCTCAGGAGCTGTTCCTATTCCCCAATAAATTTTCCTACTCTTACAAAGTTATATAATGGCTAACATTTAAATAGATAGTCTATGTGCCAAGTAGTATTCTAACTACTTAATATGTATGAAACTCATTTAATGCTGTGAAATAAGTACTACTATTACCCTATTTAATAGAGAATGAAACTGAGATACAGAGAAGTTAAGCAGCTTGCCCAAGGACACATAGCTAGTAACCAACAGAGCTAGAAATTTTGGTCCTAGGGAGTCTGGCTCAACATCTGTCCTCTTGATTACCTGATTGCTAGGTGTAAAGACTGGGGAAAAAGGAAGGACAAAAGCAGAAATCAAACACTGATCATACCCAACAGGAGGTATTAACCAGGAGTGACAAGGCACAGGAACATGAGTGTGGCCAGTGTGGGGGGTTGCTGGTAGAGTCCATGGGGACTCCTGGCATACCTGGAGTGGCATCAGTTGTGACCCACCTGGGTCATCAGAAGTCCCTGTTACAGTCTCTCTAACGCTAGTTAATGTACTGACTGAGCACATTGCTGATATCTCTTTGCCACAGGATTAGCCCAGTGTGTGCCCATTGCCCCATGGAAGGCTGAATGGCAGAGTGTGACTGGATGAGTATAAACTCACTGCATTCTGGTTGAAAAAAATAAAGTACAGATCCCATTCAATGCAGATTGGGTCATTGTCACATTATTCACAGCCTGGTCACTTGATTTTTGCCAACTTCTCTTCTTTGTGCTGGATATGACTCCCTAAACATGTTATTCTTTTCCTCCTGAGTATGCTTCCAAAATCCCCAGCATTATTCCACACAGTACTTTCTGGCTTCAAATAGATGATGCTTTAGTGTGAACATTTAGAGCTGGGAATGCTGATATATGCCTGTCATACCAGCTCTCAGGAGCTGAGGCAGGAGGATCACTCCAAGTTTAAGGCCAGCCTGGGCTACAAAGTGAGTTCAGGGCCAGCCTGAATTATAAAGGGAGATCCTGTCTCAAAAAAAAATCCCCCCAAATAAACAAACATTTAGAATACTGGAGCTAAAAAGTCCTAAGTAGCAGTATTCTGAATATCAGCTCTCAAGAACAGATTGCTAAATTTTAGGAATTTTGCAAGCTGATTGTTAAACACCTTTAATCCAAAAATTGAATTCTATAATCTCCCAGTCAAATAAACTCTATTAAAAACAAAGGAAATAAATATTTAAAACTCATTGCTTTATAATTATTGTATTATATAATATGTTACAGCTTGCCTAACTGCATTTAGTGGTGTGATTTTGGGGGCTTGAATTTAGCGAGAGTGGTAGAATTTACACTGCTGAGATCAACAACACTACCAATCCACACCACTCTCCCCAAAGTTCTTTGTTAAGCACTTAGCTGAACCTCACCAAACCCATGAGATAATCAACTCTGGTGGTTTTTACCCCTGTGTTTCACCAGTGGGGATCCATTGAGAGTCCTTGGTTGATCCCTGGAAGAACAGGAGGATGAAGAGGAGGAGGAGAAAGGAGGAAGAACAAGGGGGAGGGGGAAAGGGAGGTGAGGCAGAAAAAGAGGAGATGGAGATCCTCAGCAAGGGAAGATGACAACAGGCAAGGCCCTGTCCACTGTTTTAGCTCCTGAGCTAGACCAGCTATGTGTGGCTTTGTAAGTTTTTAATACAAACCTACATGTAAGGTTTTGTTTGGGTAAAGTTATTTTTACAGTTAAAAGAATTGGAAGTGACTGCTCTGATCTAATTACCTTATTTTACTGTTCAGGAAATGAAACTTCAGATCCAGAATGAAGTGACTTCCTCTCAGCCTTCCAGAACCTGATCCCCTACGGAGCCAACCCCAGGGCACCTGCGGTCTGGAAAGACTCCAGACGCAGGGCCTGCTCTGGGCCTGAGCTGCAGGAGGCTCTGGCTGCACCTCACAGGTCTGTTTCCCTAACCAGAGTCACTTGCACTGTGTCCTCGGCCCTGTGCGGCGTGAACTCATGACCAAGTCTCCTAGGCATTTTCTCAGAAACCCTTCCTGATACTCTAGGACTGGGAGTTTCCTAAACCCACCTTCCCCAGCTGATCTGAGGTCAAGTTGAAAAATCTGACCCTCACAAACAGGTTTTTAAAACTTGTTCCCAGTTTTTGGCTAGGGAAATCTGCTTAGAAAAACAAGCAAAACAAAACAAAGCACAATGGTTATTTTATATTTATTAAGTTGAGCCAAGAATGGATATCAGGGTCTGCTAGGGGGCAGGAGGACGATGGTGTGCAGTGGTGGGGAGGGTAGGAGGCAGGTAGTGTGTGCTGGCGACAGTGTTGGCTGAGCGGACACACGAGGGAGTGAAAGGGAGGTGAAATGGGAAGAGAAGAGGATATGCCAGTGAAAAGATAGAAACGTTTAAAAGAAGCATTTTTAGGGGTAAGAAAATTTAACTCCAGAGCCGGGTGTGCCTGTAATCCCAGCACTCGGGAGGCTGAGGTAGGAAGGTCACCATGAGTTCAAGACCAGCCTGAACGGCATAGAAAGACTTTATCTCAATAAACCAAAAACAAAAAACAAAGAAACAAAAACAGAGAGAGATAGAGAAAGAGAGAGAGAGACAGAGACAGAGAGAGACAGAGGCAGAGGCAGAGGCAGAGAAGACAATTTAGCTCCAGGCACCAAGTCTCGCCTGAGACAAAGTCTTGCCGATTGCTTTCCTCTAGCAAAATCTGATCACTTATGTTATCAGTTGGTTTTGTTTATTATGTAATCTTGGTCGTATGGTACTCACTGAGTACATGAAAGCATTACACAAATCCAGGTTTGAGGACTTCTGTAATAAACATTGAATTAGTGTTTTAGGACCACCATAACAAACTACCACAGGTCAGATGTTTACAAAACAGAAATTTAAATGCTTAGGTTGTGGAGGCCAGGAGCCCACTCACTAGGTGTCAGCACCCTTGTTTCTTCTGAGGCCTCTCTCCATGGCTTGCAGATGGCCACCTTCTTGGCGAGTTCTGCACACAAGTCAACTGTCTCTGTCAAGACTGTCTCTTTTTATAAGGATACCAGTCCTTCTGATTTAGAGTCCACCTCAAGACCTCATTTCAATTTAAGCATCTCTTTGAAGACCTTATCTCTAAATTTAGCTATATTCCTAGGTGATGCAGTTTAGGACTTCCTATGAGTTTTAAGGGGAGGCCATTTAGCTCATAACAATGTTTAGGAGTTTTATGGATTATTGAAAACTACTGTGTCTATTTAAAAAATTATTATAGTAAGACACATTACCATTAATCTTCTTTGTGTTATTTAGTTTTTTCTCATTGCTGAGAAAAAATAGCTGACACCCAAAATGAAGGAAGGAAAGGTTTATTTAGCTTACAGTTTTTGGAGGTTTCATTCCATACTCAGCTGGCTCCAAGGCAGGGTGGCGTGGCTGAGGAGTGACCATTCGTGGTGGCTGCAACAGATACCAAAAGTGGCAAGAGCAAAAGGGCAAAAGGGAAGAACAAGCTGTTTTCCCTCCCTTATATTGTATGCCGGCTACCTGCCCAAGGGTGGGTGCAGCAGTCACACTGCCAATCCCAGCACTAGACAATGAACCAATCACAAACCCCAGAGTCATCCATCTTTCAAAGGTCTGCCCTGCCATGACCACATGAGCTTTGGGGAGACATGCAGACACAAACCATAGCACTCTTCAGAATACTCTCACTTGGTTAGAACACGCTTATTCCATTGTTCTTGTGCTTTTGGAAGCAGTTCTGGAAGTCCTGTTTCAACAATGTCTTTATGAGGTGGATGAAAAATATGGTGAATGTTGCTGCCAAGTGCCATCCAACTTACAAGGTAGGCTCACAGAAACTTCACTGCATGTCCTCATCTACCTTATTCAGTGGGTCTGACACAGTATGGCTTCTGGCTCTTCTCCAAGGTCAAAATGACCGTGCAAGATAAACATTTTGAGTCATTGCAGGACATTGAGGCAGCTACAACAGCACAACTAAAGATATTCACAAATGAGGGCTTTCAGCACTGCTTCAGAAAGTGGCAAGAACAAATGATATAAGTGTGTTCAAAGTATGTGTGGGGGTTCGGAGGGGAATTAATGGCAATGTGTCTTCTACTGTAATACATTTAAAAATTTTAAATAACCATCATATTTTTTGATCATGCCTGGTATGCTGCATGATTATGACCACAGCAGCTCCCTCATCAACCCT
>RJWT010052237.1:0-10572 GCA_004365215.1 Cuniculus paca
TAGGGAGCAGTCAACAGTCTGACTTGTAGACACATGAAATATAGGTGCATTGAGATTCAGCCTTGAAGCCTTAAGATGCTAATGTCTAAATGCTGAGTGATGAGTTAATTTGGTACCAGGAATGCCTGGAACTTGTGTTGGAAGAATTCTGGAGCTGTGTCCTGACTCAGGGGAAATGATTCTGTGATTAGCGGTGTCTGAGGAAAAGGTAGAGCTTGTCAAGCTACAGATTTGTTGAATCTTCTGGAATGGTGGAGGTTGATTGGTAATTAAAGAATTACTAGGTAGGTGCAGTGTGTGCTTCGGTCAGAGTAAAGGGCTTTAGAATTTTCATGGAGGGGCGGGATGGTTTCACAGATCAAATGTCATTTGGACTTGGTCTTGAGGGCTAAATTTTCTTGAGGGAGGAAAGAAGGAAAGAAAACGGTTCCTGAAGAATAGCATGTGTAGGTACATGGTATATGGATTGAAAGAAGGAAATTGATGATTGTTAACTGCCTTCTAGATGCTGGGCTGTACCCAAGCCCTTTCGGTATTATTTCATTATTTAATTTTCATGTCCCTGTGATTTTGCAGATGGGGAACCAGAGTCAAAAAAAATTAAGATGCTCAGGTCACGCAGTTAAGATTTTAATTGTCGGAGCTCTAAAGTAACTTTCACAGCAGCTTCCTCGAGGGACAGTATGGTGAGGAGCAGAGGGCTCAGGCAGGAGGTTGTTAGCTTGGATATGACTACTAAATCTGTCTTGCTTCTAGGACCTTCAAGTTGGATGGCTAGGAAGCTATTGGAAATGTGACCTTGACCTATGAGGTCGTGATAAAAAGGATATCAGAGAGTCGCTGATAACAGATTTTTATGCACGTGAGCTCCTGTTTTAACAGAGAAGATCTTTTTTGCCTTTGCTATTCTAGCACCAGATTCTATAAGTAATAAACTAATATGCTTTATGTTGTATGAGCAATTCAAATTACTGCCAATGCAATATTAAATCCAGAATTGATAGGAAAATTGTCCTACTTAGAAATTCAAGTGTTCTTGGCACAGTGATATTTATTATCGCCATGAGACCTGTGCTGTGGCAAAACTCTGCCTGCATTAAGCAAAAATTGCTTAATATGTGTGCATTCCTTTGTTCAGTTTCAACTTTGACCTCCAAGGGTACAGTGTGTGTCCCTTAGAGAGCTTCTGGGGTGGAGGTGGGGGGATATGCTTGCCCGTGCAAGATAGCCTAAACCATGTTCAAAAAAAGAAGGCTGTGTTTTACAGGAGCAACCTCAACAAGAAGAAAAAATCCCCAAGGGGAAATCAACACTGGTAAAGTCCAATGTCTTGGGCAGGTCTGGGACTCTGGTGTCTTTCCTTAGGGGCCTGTGGTTCTGCCTTCTTTAGGCCATACAGGAGGCATCACGTTAAATAAAGTCCAGGTACCACTGTGCATTTTCTTTGTTTTTGAGCTGATACAGAGGGTGGTGCTGACTGCTGCTACACCATAGTTGCCATATTTCATTGATTTTCTTTTCTTTTCTTTTTCATTCATTTTAGAGATATTTTCATCCATTTTCACTTCTCTGAGTGTGGGGTCTGTCTTACCCCAGCTCGCAGTCCTTATCAGCCTGCAACAAGTTAAATTCTTCCAGAAAAAAATTGGTGTCAGTGCTGATGATCACCTGGGGCCACTGCCAACCTGAGACTATTTAAAGTCCCACTGGTGGTATAAACATATCAAAAGCCTGCACTGGTGCCAGCTCATGGTTCACATTCTCAAGGAGGATTAGCTTCCTCTTTCTCTTCTTGGTCTGCTTTCCTGAATGGCGGCTTTATGTCTGAAATATTTGAACTCAAAGGAAATCGGTGTTGGGTGTTTTAGCTTTTTGCAGAGATCTCTGCTCAGGCTCCCATTCTTATTTTCTTTCATAGCATATGTAGGCAGAAAACGGTGCGACTATCAGTGGATGGTGTCTTACAGCAGTTGAGGTGCTAAAACAGTAAAAGGTCACATTTGCTTAGCATGTTCTTTTTGCCAGGCAGTGTTCTTTATATGTAGTAAATCATTTAAACTTTTAATAATCCAATAATAGATATGATTTGTTTCTCCAATTTTAGATAAGAAAAACAGAGGCACGAAAAGGCTAAACCATGTGGTCAATGCTACACAGACTGACTCTTTAGTGTAACTTGGTCACCCTGAGTCCAAAGGTAGGCTCCATATGAAAATCTGTTTTTGTCCCTGTAGAACACTTGGCATAGTGCTTGGTACGTGCTGAGCACAAAGCAAACTACTGCAGGTTCCCTTAGAAAATGGCCCATTGTCCTTCTCAGAAGGACAAGATACTCTTTTGTTATCCATTTCTCATTCCATGATATGAGATTCTAGCCTTAAGTGTTATCATCCTCAGATAAGAGTTGGTTGGTTAAAAAATATGAATTCCTATAAGTCTTTTCATTATGTACTATATAAAGAACATTAAGCAGTTTTATTAGTTTACTGTCATTCAGATTTACAAGTTCTCTCAGGAACTTCAGAGCAGTTTCTCCATGAAAAGGCCAGTTGGACAAATATGCAAGTCTTCCAACTTCACTTTATAGTCTGAATCCTAAGCCTTCCTTCCTTCCCACCAGTCACATTAAATCTACAAAATCTCCCAGTGAAGAGACAAAGAAAAGAATACTGTGTATTTCCTCCTTTATAAATAGCATATTTTCCTAACAATTATAGCCCTTTCAGGTAATTTAGCATTTGTATTTAGAAGAGAATAGTTTGTAGTCCTTCCGTCATTCCTTCTTTTTTCCCTCCTTCGTTCTTTCGTTTTTCTGCAGATACTTACTTCTGAATTTGAGACACCCTGCCTGGTGCTGCTGAGGGATGGTTCTCAGACTTTGTTTACTTCCTCAAGGGTTTTTTGGAGACCAAATTAAAAGAAAATCTTTCCTTCTATCTTTTGCCCCTGCTTCATCCCACCCGTCTCACTCCACCCCACTTTCGCCTATGTACTGCAAGCCAGAGGAGAATGAAGAGAACTTGAAAGAGGAAGCACTTGAGCTTGTAGAGATGGGGTTGACCAAAACACAATGGGGTTCAGGCAGCAGAATTGTGAGGAAAGTTACTGGATGCAGCTGGCAAAGGGTCCCTGGAGATTGATGATGAGTCAGGCTTGAGACACGTGGGCCATGCAAGAGAGAGTCGGGAGAGGGGACTTTCAAGTAGGCATCCTTCCCTTCTTTCACTTCGTGACGGAAACTTATGGGCTGTGCTTGCTCTGAAAGTTATGTGGAAAGATAAATGCTGTTGAATGTAAGGTCATACAGATTCACATAAAAATAAGAGGCCCTGGTTGATGTCATCATCATTGTCCCAACAGAGTCATGTTATCATTACGATGGCTCTGGGCAGGACTCCTAATGACACTGGGCACCATCAGAATTTATGCTTCTGTTCCACATCTGTGTCCTGAGCACTCTGAAGTAAGAATTGGGTTTTAAGAGGCACACTTATCTCTTGAATAGTAAAAATAGGACAAGAAGATGTTTGCAGTAGCCAGATAAAACCAGTGAAGGCTATGATGGTGGAGGAGAGGAGAGCCTCTGGTTTGGTTACAGGTTACCTTCATGTTCCCTGGGTAGTTAGCACCTCTTTCCCCCCAACAATGCCAGGGACACATTCAGAGGAGCTGAGTGAGGGCAGCAGGCGGCTGGAGCTTATTTCTTCCCTTAAGTAGGAGGATTTAATCAAAAGAAGATGCAACTTGAGACAGTACTCATAAGCGAAATAAATCAGAGCCACATGTGTAAACATCGCATTGCTTTACTAGAGTGAGAAACTGAATGAGTAAGTAAGATCCAGAATGTACAATAGATATGGTGAATTGGGAAGAAACTCTTCAAAAGAAAAGGTGGCAAACTGTGATGGAGGAAAGAGGAAAGGAAGGGAAAAAGAAAAAAAAATTATATACAAGATAGTTAAGATAGCTATATAGCTAGTTTCTCTTAATTCACTGAAAAGAAAGGATTGTGCTAGTGTTGTTTGGACAAGATATCATGCCTACATCTTGTACTCTGAATAACTACTATGAAGACAATACACAATGTATTAGTTACTGTAACTCTCCTACTAACCTGTTTTGAAACTTTTTTATTGTTATTTTTTCTCTTTAAAATAACAATAACAATAATAAAAAGTGACTTCTTCAGGGCCATATGCCCCAGTCTCTGGTGTTTGTTTCATGATTAGACCTAACCGTTTGCCGTACCTATCTATCAGTCTATCAATCCAGCTGGGTCTTTTATTGTGCATATTCAACACCAGTCCTCAGCTCTGTCTTGTGTTTTTGAACAACTTGGGTTCCCTACTGCTATAAGAAAGGGCATACGCTGAGGCAGTATGAGAAAGATGAACAGACAAAATGAAATAAACTTTTTATTTATAACTTAACTGCAACAAATTCAGTGAATGCAGCTATGATTATTTTCATGTGATATTGCAGTGGTTTAAAAATTCAGTCAGGTCAGGAAAAGCTAACACCACTGCTCAAAACACAAAGTGAGCAAATGTGCCCACATATTAAAAACTCATGGGGACTTTTCATCATGGTTTTACTACAGGCTCTAGGAAGTGCAGTGTGATCTCTTATCATGTCATCTGACAAACTCATAAATGCTCATGTTAACTTGAACTTCTTCATGATGCCTGTAACTGTAGGAAACCTCCTTTGGGGAAAAATCCCTGAGAAAATTTTGGCTGTCTATGTTTTTCTCTAGGACTGGCTGTGGCTCAGAAGAATTTATGATAATGGTGCTTATGAGATTCCTATTTCCTTGGGGTTTTTTTGTTGTAATTCTTATTGAATGTATCCATGTCAGAAGGTGATAGATTGACCTGTGTTACAGGTTCTTAGTGTGTATTACCTTGTTGAAGATGTTCTACTACCTTGATGCTTTTCTTTTCTTACAAAACTGCCAAATATTTTATTGTTTAGCAATGTCTTCCCTGAATAAAAGAATCATGGGTTGTGGAAATGAGAAAGGGACACACACCCATTCCATCACCTTGGTGCTTACAAACTACCTACAACAAAGCAAAGGGTGCCTGATATTCTCTAGTAGAAGACTATGCTTTCCCTGAGTGCTAACCAAGAGTACCCTGTAGCTGTCTTTTTAATACTGGGAATAAAGCTAGATTTAGGCAAAATGAATTAAATTTGTCCACAATTACTGACTTCGAAGTAAATGCAATTACCGTGTTTCACATCAGTCTCTTAATTTTCCATGTGGGTAAGGTATTTTGTTTATTGACAGACCACATTACAAAAGCAGCTTTAAAATTTCTGAACCAGTTCTAGTCCATCGGTAGGAATAACAATGAACACCTTCGTTAATTGGCAGACTCTGGAGTCAGAATATCTAGGACCCATTCCTGTCTTTATTATTTCCTTGAACTGTGACCTTTGGCAAATCACTCAACTTCTCTATGCCATTATTTCATTGTCTGTGAAGTGCGGATTATATAAGTAATTCTCTCTGAGAGCACTCATCAAATATTCTGTTAAGATTATGATGATTATTCATGTATTTAAACCCTATCTTGGCTTATTTCCCCCACTAGATGCCCCTAAAGCCAATCTTTGACAGCAGTAATTGCTATATCCCTGCAGGAAATTTAATATCTGCAAGTGATAACTGATGAAATGGTCCATTGTTGTTCTTGAGATTGTCTTTCTCGAAAAGACTTTGCCACCTCTCCATCACTGGCCACATGCCTTCCAGAGTTAAGTTTCCCAAATCAACCCTGATCCTACCCACCCATCTTTAGACCTTTAATTCCACAGTGTAAGTGCAGACACTTTGGTGTGATACACAAGACTTCCCATGCTCTCGCTTCTCTTTATCAGCGTCCTGGATTTTTCACATGCTATTAATTCTCCCCATAGCGATCTGATTTGACTTTCACTATTCTCTTTTAGGTAGTCTCAATGATTCCATCTCCAGCTATTCTTCCCCAAGCAGCCCTGGTAAGATCCTACCTAGACTCGGCCCACCAGGACTGCCCAGAGTTCTACTGACTACTACCCCACAACAAATGAGTGAGATCTTCCCAGAGTTAGATATAGTTTCATAAACAGGATTCAAACAGACCGTTGATTCAACAGCTAAAACAAAACAAATGAAGATTTTATTTATCTACTCTGAGCTTTGCTAACTCATCTTTGTACAGATGGCAAGAAGATTAATTGTAAAATTGAGAAAGTACCAGCGTTGAAGCTTGGCCAATGCCACATTGTAGATCTGTATTGATTATATGATTTCTCATATGGGAGAAGAACTGGTATGTGAGAAGATTACACATGAGCAATAAGTAGGAGCTCATTAGTGTACAAGGTGATTGAGCACTGATATAAATAACCCAGTTGACACCATATTTCAAATTTATTATTGGGTAAATGGCACTATGTGGACAAAACTTGACACTATTTACCTTGTTAAGCAATTACATTAAATCATTATATAGTATCCTTTGAATAGAAAAATATACCTTTGTACTGTTGCTCATTATTAAAAGGCAAATTTAAAAATAATCTAGTGACTGGCTGGATTCACAGTTAATATCTTTATTCTGAGGCTAATGACTAATTCTGTCTTAGAAAGAATAAAAACATATATACATTAATATTGCTTGCAAATTTTCTAATTCCAAACTACTGCAATTTTGTTTTTTCCCCACATCATGAATTCTCTGTGGGTCTTATTTTAAAATAGGCATTTCTGCTATAGTCTGATAAGTTATGTTCCTACTCTAAAGAGCAAGCAACTGGGCTGTCACATTTTTGATGCATATTTTTGCAGCACAGAGGGGATTAGATTCTAAATGTCTCAGCTGTTAGAGGCCCCTTTAGACTTGCCCCAAATGAAGAACAAAGAAGGAAAAAACACTCCTAAAAGCAATTCATCGGGTCTATTTGGGCACTGTCACATTCTTCCCAAGCACTTATGGATAAGTTGCAGTGAATAGTTCAAGGGTTTGCAACTACTTTGAGTATTTGAAAAAGAGATTCCTGTAGTTCTTACCATGCATTTCATATGGACTGATGAGTGCTCACTCAATAGCTATCACTTATCAAGGATTAATAATTATCAGTTATACAATAATATCTTCTGTTTGTCAAGTACTTGCTGGGCCTGGACCGTATTTTGTATTTTCCACCCATTATATCATCATCATGTTCATGTTTCTGATCAGGGGAATGAGTGTTTTTTAAGTTTATGTCTTCTTTTTTGAAGTATGAAAAATGTATTGAGCCATGTGTTATGTGTTAGAAACTGAAAAGGACTTGCTGTTCTTTTCTTTAACCTAATGGTGGTTGTCGAGTCTAGAGGATGCTCTACTTCAGCAAAGACTGCAGCAGTCACTTCCATACGCAACCTCTGAGACTTAAAACATAGATGTAAACAGGTAGTCTTCTAATTTCCTAAGTTTTGATGGATTCAAAACTGTTACCAGAACAAGCCACTAATGGCATAAATTAATTGATGGAATAAGTCAGATAACGGAAAACAAGACAATGTGATGTATCGAATGGCAATTTCAGTACAATGAAGTGATTGATGCAGTTTTCACTTGATAGGAAAGTGAAGAGTATTTTAGAATTATGAAACGGAGCGCTTTGAAACATTTTTCCTTTCATTACCCTAACGTAAAGTAGATAGGATAGATAATTGCGTCTCAGTGTATTTGGCTGATTAGTTTTGTTTTATGATTTGAATTCTGTCTAGCATCATTTTCCACTACACCATCTATGTTCTGTTTTTACCAAGTGATGTGAAGATTTCCAATCATTCTATGGGCTGTCAAATTGCTCTTCCCTCTGCCTGGAATGTGCTTCCCATCTTCATTTTGCTAGTTCCCCTTCATATGAATACCATGACCTCAGACAGGCATCACCACAGTGGTCCCTCCCACAAGCCCCTGACCCACCCTCCCTCGGGAATCCCACACAGCCCCTGACTTCATTTGACACATGGGATTCTGTTTCTCTATTTACTGCTGGCTGCAAGAACTTTTGACTCTGGAAGGATGGTCTTTCTCTTGTATGGCTTTATTTCTATTTTCAGTACTTAATCTTCAGGTTTTCAGCAGCTGGTATAGGCTTAATGAACAACTGTGACTTGAAAATTGTGAATCTATCCATGTAGGTCATTGTCTGAGTCCTCTGTTCATTTCTCCACCTCCTAGATCCCTACCACAAACACACACATGCTCTCTGTCTCTCTGTCTCTCTGTCTCTCTCTCTCTCTCTCTCTCTCTCTCTCCCCACTTTGCTGTGGGTAGACTTCTAAGAATCTCATCCATGGTTGACACTGCAGTTGCTCAAGGTTATAATCCAGCAGAAGTGACTACTAGGAAACGGCACATTTATGTTGAGTTCTGTTGTCCTTGCCACCATCCAGTGTACAGAATATACTCAAAGTTAGACTTTTTTTTTTCCAACCCTAGGAACTCAAAGGCTTTGTCCATGTTATGCAAGCACTCTAGCACTGAGCTATGTGCCCATTCTAAAATTTTATCTTTTGTAGTGAAATTTCAAGGTAGGTATTATCAGTGCAGTGAGACCACTTTCACACTAAGCAAGAATGTAGAAACACGCAAAAAGGCATGAGTCAGGTCCAGGGAATGCAGCAGCAGTCGGGCAGCAGGTCTGAACTGAGAAAAGAGCACCGCTGCCTGCTGCAGAACCCAAGTCCAGGTGGGGCGCAGTGGGACCGGTGCCTGGCTTCCGTCTCCTCTACTCCCCACTGTGCTCAGTGCTCGGTTCCCTTTGATAGGATGGAGGAGGCAGGCATGGAAAACCAGGGCACAAGTTTTTCCAACTGTGATTTTATTCTGTTTTGAAGTTTCTCTCAAAATGGTTGATTTATGTTCCTCTCGTGTATCTATTATATATGTGTCACTGCTCGCCATCAGCAGGTTCAGAAAGGCCCTCCACACCTTTGTCCCCAAACCCCCAGCCACACAAGGCAATGCAGGAACTAAGAGAACCTGAGAGCCATGCTGGGCTCCAGAACAGACAAACTACAGGTCCTACTGGGTCTCCTTTAAAGCAAGTTACTGCTTTGTAACAAGCCACCGGATGGCGAAAGAAAGAAAAATAAAAAGGTCCTTAACTGTTTACTTAATGGGTGACTGGCCTCTTTGCTTTTATTTAGCCATCTGTTCTGGTCTATGTCCCTTTAAACATGTAAGATCCATCACTTTATTTAAGCTGCTACCTTGACACATTGCAGTGTTGTGGGCATAATGATTCCACAGAGGAGCAAATTAAAACGGTTTTTCATGATTAGAAGGTTAAATGAGGGAAGGTTGTGGTAGTTAGTGGTGAGATAAGGGTTTCAAAGTGGCAGAGCTCAGGGGACTTTGAGGTGATTAGAAAATTAGGCTGGCTAGACAGAGGAATGCAGATTTTACAAATTATAGGAGCCAAGCGAGATTGAAGACTTTGTCCAGGTGTCCGTGTCTTGGATTCTGGTCCTTCTGCCCAGACAGAGGTTGTGATCTCTGTCCATGAAAGATACAGGGGCTGTCTTTGAGATTCTTTTCTTTCTTGGGAGATTCTGGGAGGAGGAAAATGAAGCTAATCCCACCAGGAAGCAGTAAACACAAAACCCAACAGCGATCGCAACCCCACAAGTGTTCAGTGATTTTCAGAAAGTTGTCTGGCTTTCCTTCAGTGTGAAGAGGACTGGGCAGTCAAGGACAACTCCACAAAGGAGTACTTCACTGGGTCTTCGCACGATGCTGCTCTTGACCTTCCTCTGACTCCAGGACGGCTCCATTAGGATGAACTGCCAGTCCCTGACAACCAGCAGCCTAGGAAACCAAGGGCTTTGACTTCTTTACATCACTGATAAATCCTGCTTGCACCACTCTGATGTCTCCTGTGAAAACCAGGAATATTGCAGTCACTTAGGCTCAAGGTCTCAATCACCTCTGAATTTTGTCGTCTGCCATATAAATCCCATATAACCCAGTTCTATGCCTTTATCTAAATTGATTCGCATCTTTTTTCAACTTTTTCTGCCCTAGTTTCTACTCTCATTACCTCTGTTCTAAGCAACTGGATCAGTCTTCTAACTAGTCACTACTTACCGTTCTTCTCTCCCTGCTACAAGGTGTCTTTAACACTGATGTTTGATTATAACTTACAATTGCCACCTTTAACAGAAAAAAACAACTCAAATAGTTATTTTGACTTTCCATCACCTAGGAAACTCAGTGGGGACTTCTGAGCTTGGAATCTGCAGCAGTACACCATTTATGCTTCCAGCTTTTGCTCATTTGTCTCTTTTTCCTAGAAGGTTACTTCTGCTCATGAATTCCTACCATGTAAAACTTATGCATTTTATCAAGTTCAGTCTCAAATACATCTCTACTTACTCCCACTCCAATCAGATGAGGTTGCTCCTGCTTTTACTTCATAGCAACCCATTTAGGGAAATGTTCTCACACTGCTTGGCTCAAAGTTTTCCTTCTTTTGTTGTTAGCATTTAAATCTTACTTTTGTACCTTCTTCAGCACAGGGAGA
>RJWT010052238.1:0-10587 GCA_004365215.1 Cuniculus paca
GAATGCACAGAGCTAGAACAGCTTAGGCTGTTCTGTAGGAGAGATTCTGGTAAGAGCTCAGGAGACCAGAAGGTTGATAGAAAGCCTGCTGGTAAGGTCCAGGCTTGGGAGGTTTCTGCTGGGGAGAAGGACTGCATTGGGTGCTGAACTCCACATGATGTGTGTTATGGCTTGGCAGAAAGTTTGTCTGCATTTTGCTGATGTCCAGAAACTCTGCCTGAGACTAAGATTAAGGACAGTGGACTAATTAATCTGGCACAAGATATTTCAAGGCAGTCAAATGTTGAAGCCGTGGCATGGCTATTGTTGGGGGCTTTTAGCCAGATTTATGTTGTAAATCAAAAGCAGAGAACCCAGCAGGATGATTTAAAACATTGTGAGTTTGGCCGGAAAGGAAGCTCCAGTGAAGCTGTGGACTGTAAAGGCAGAGCTAAGACCTCGATCGCTGAGGAACAGAAAAATAGGAAAGATGGCCTGAAGGCAGTGCAAAAAGTAGCAAGTCTTGAACCTTTGCAGTTTCCAACCTGCAAAAGCGGAAGACTGTGCTTTGAGGAGAGAGCCTTAGAGCACCATGCTCCAGAATGGCGGCAGAGGCCCCAAGAGGTTCCAGAATGGGGGCAGCATAGAGAATCTGTTCCTCACAGTCAGGTTCAGAATGCCCAGCGATCCAGACACTTGACCTCTACAGCCAAGAGAGAGGAAAGCCTGCCTATTGCTCCAACTGGCAGCAGACCTCAGTGTCATCCACATGGTGCTGGTTTCAGGTACACACAGAATGCACAAGTTCTGAGGTTGAAAAGGCTTCCGCCCCGATTTCAGAAGGCCTTGGAGGCCTTCTGCCTTGGAGGCCAGGCAGTGCACCCCTGAGAGGGCAGTGTGTGAAGCTGTGAGTGTGAAGCCAAGGGTGCAATGGAGACCACTGAAATTTGGAAAAGCCAGGAATGTGGATCATTGGAGGAAACCTGCAGTGGGGGAGCAGAGCCAGCACAAGAGAGATGCCATGGGATTGGTGACCACTAGAAGTGCCATAGGGGTGGAACCACACAAGCCCTTTGGAGCTCACAATTTGCCACAGATTCCTTCAGATGCTGGACCTGCAACTATAGGGTTTAACATTTGCTCTCCTGGATTTTGGACTTGCTTTGGTTCCAATGCTTTGTATTCTGTTTGTAAGTTTTGGAATGGTAATGTCTTGTGCTATTGCACGTTGGAAGTGTTTAACTTTGTTTTCATTTGTACAGGGGTATGCAGCTAAGAGTTTGCCTTACATTTCAGGGACTTGGGACTTGAACTTTTCAGCAATGCTGAAACTGCTAGGACTTTGGCAACTCTTGCAGATGGACTAAATGCCTTTTGGATACAGGGATGTGCATGAGTCTTTGAGTGTCCAAGGACAAAATGTTATGTTTCTAATGTAATGTAATGTTGACAGACTTACTGCTGGTTAAGGATTGTTAAAGCTATGTTATAATGTTCAAGTTGCAAAATAGTAAGAATTAGCATGTCTTGGTAACTGGAGGCTGGTTTGAAGAAATATGTCAGGTTGCCAAGTTGACAAGGGGTGGATTATTACGGCTGATACATTGTGTCAACTTGAGCAGTTTAGAAGTTTAACTGAGAGACTCAGCAGGGAGCCAGGGTTCTTACTTTGTAAATATCCTTATCCTGTGCCAAGGAGGGCCAGGACATTTTATGAGTGTTACACCCACCCCGAAAGGGGAGTAGTGGTGGCCTATATACAAATTTAGGGTAGAGAAGAGGCTTGCATTTTGCTTTTTCGCTCTGGCTACTGCCTTGAAGTGTTGCCCCAGTGCCATGCCACCCTGCCTTGGAGCCAGCTGATTATGGACTGAAACCACCAAAAACTGTAAGCTGAATAAACCTTTTCTTCCCTAATTTTGGGTGTCAGGTGTTTGTCTCAGCAACAAGAGAAAGTAACCAAGACAGTGGTAGTATATAATCTTCTTAATGATTTTCTGTATTGTTTGCCAGTATCTTGTTGAGGATTTTTGCATCTACATTCATTAAAAAGATTGGTCTGTACTTCTGCTTTTTGGTTGGATCCTTTTCTGGTTTTGGTATCAGGGTAATGCCTTGGAACAGGAACAGATTTGGGAAGATTGCTACCCTTTCAATTTCATTAAAGAGTTTGAGGAGGCCGGGCATGCTGGCTCATGCCTGTAATCCCAGCACTCAGGAGGCTGAGACAGGCTGATTGTTGTGAGTTCAAGACCAGCCTGGGCTACAAAGTGAGCTCAAGGCCAGCCTGAATGGCATAGTGAGACCCTGTCTCAAAAACATCAGGGCCAGGGATCTAGCTCAGTGGCCTAAGCGCCTGCCTGGCAAGCACAAGGTCATGAGTTCAATCCCCAGTGCCGCAAAAAAAAAAAAAAAAAAAAGGAGTTTGAAGAGTACTGGCATTAGATCGTCTCTAAAGTTCTAGTAGAATTTGGCAGAATTTTTCTTACTTGGTAGGGTTTTTTTTATTATTATTTCTTCAATGTCATCAATAATTAGATTATTCAAGATATATTTTTCCCCAAGACAGGGTCTCGCTATGTAGTTATGGCTAGCTTTAAACTCACTATGTATAGCCCAGGCTGGCCTCAAACTCACAGCAATCCTCCTGCTTCAGCCTTCCAAATGCTGGAACTATAGACATATACCATCACACCCAGCTTTTTTCTATCTTCTTGACTCAGCTTTGATAATTCATATGTGCTGTATATAGGAATCTATCCATTTCTGTTTCCCATTTGCTTAGTATACAGGTTATCAAAGTAGTTACTCATAACCTTCTAGATTTCTACACAATAAACTGCAATTTTGCCCCTTTCACTTATAATTGCATAGATTTCACTCTTTTCCTTTCTAGTTTTGATAAGATTGGCTAAGGGTTTTTCTATTTTATTCTTTCAAAGAACCAACTCTTCAATTCACTGTTTTATATTGTTTTTGGGTCTCAACTGCATTAATTTCTGCTGTAATCTTATAATTTTCTCCCTCATACTAGCTTTGGGTTGGAATTGTTCTTCTTCTAGAACCTCGAGGTACATCATTAGGTTATGAGCTTACTGTTTTTTAATGTGGGGATTCACCACTATAAACTTTCCTCATGGGACTTTCACTGCATCCCATCTGTTCCAATATGTTGAACTGGCATTTTCGCTTGATTATAGGAACTGTCTAGTTTTTTAGTTTCATCTGCCACCCACTGATTATTCAAGAGGGCATTATTTACATGCATTCATGGTTTCTGTGGTGTCTTCTGCCATTGATTTGTATTTTTAGTGTACTAATGATCTAATAATATGCATAGGATAATACTGATTCCTCTGCCTTTACTTAAGCATGTTCTCTGGGCTAGTAAGTAATCTATTTTGGAAAAAGTCCCATGTGCTGCTGACAAAAATATGTAAGTTTTGGTTCAACTCTTGATATTTCTTTGATTTTTTTTTTCTCTAGGTGAGCTGTCCCTTAGTGACGGTATAGTATTTAGGTCCCCCATGTCAACTATATTAGTGCTTATCTGATTTATCATGTCCATTAGTGTTTGTTTTATGAAACTGGGTGCCAGCAGTTGATACATATGTATTTATTACTGTTCTCTCTTCCTGTTCCCTTAACCAATATGTAGTAATCTTCTTCGTCTCTTCTGATAAAGCCGGGCTTGAAATGCACTTTGTCTTCAATTAAGATAATTACTTCTTTTACCTTAGTGCCTGTTGCATGGAATATTATTTTCCATCTTTTAATTTTTCAGTCTATGAATTTCTTTTTGGGTTGAATGTTTCTTGTACGCAGAATATTGTTGGATCTTGTTTCTTGATCTTTTCTGCTAATCTCAGTTTTCCAATCAGAAAATCAAGACCATTCACACTGATGGTTATAACTGATAGGTACTGACTTATCCTTGTCATTATATTTTTTTTTCCTGCTGTTGGTTCCTTTTCTTCCCCTTCTATTTAGCTGCTCACCTTGCCTGGTGGATTCATTCTATTGGCATTGTTATCTTTTTGGCATTGTTGCCTTCAGTGTCTCTTTCTAGGAGATCTTTGAGAATTTTTTGGAGTGCTGGCCTGGTGGTCATGAGTTTCTTTGGTGCTCTTTATCATGGAAGTACCTTATTTCTGCATCAACTTGGGAAAATAATTTTGAGGGATACTTCAATTTCGGTTGGAAGTTGCTCCTTGAAGGGCTTGAAACACTTCACAATTTGCTTGATTGTAGGATTTGTGTTGGTAAGTCTGCTGTAATACTGATGGGTTTTCTCTTATAGGTGGACAGCTTTTAAGCTTTTCTTGCAACCTATGGGATGTAACAACTTTGTATGATTCTGTTCTTATGTTGAATACTTGGAATCTTGAGTGTGGTATGTCTTGGTGTAGTTCTTTTCTGATCAAGGCTATTTGAGTTTCTATATGATTCACTTATCTGTATATCAAATTCTTCTTCCATGCTTGGAAAGTCTTCTCCTGTTAGTTCTGTAAACAGGAATGTATGCCCTTTGTGCTATCTTTTAATTTGTCATTCATCCAGAATAATCTCAGTTTTTGTTGCATCTAGCAAATCTGCTGGACAGATTTTTCATGTCCCCTTGCTATTTTTTTAAAGCATCTCTCATTAGCTGATCATCAAGCATAGCTCTGTTTTCTACATCTGAAATTCTGTCCTCACACTGGTCAGTTCTGCTGCCTACACTTTCAATAGCTTTTAATTTCCTGGATTTTTGTTTGAAACTGTTTTGTGAACTCCAGTTCTTTTCTCTGTTAAGTACTGATGGTTTGCATATCTTTCTTTAGTTTCTCTAATTTATTAGTACCAGACTCACTCATTTGTTTTATTAAGGTCATTATCTCTTTAATTATCTCTTTTTTGAATTTGCCAAAGGTCTTACTGATCTACTTTTTACCACCACTGCTATTATTTCAAATGATACCTTGGTTGTCAAACTCAATTTGTCCCAAATTCATATTTAAACACCACAAAGTTTGAGAATTGAACATATTTTTTCCCATAAAAATAACTGAAGGGCCGGGGATTTAGCTCAGTGGCATAAGCACCTGTCTGGCAAGTGTGAGGTCATGAGTTTGATCCCCCGTACCAAAAAAAAAAAAAAAAAAAAAAACTGAAAACCAAATACAATGGTACTTTGGTTCACAAACTTAATTCCACAACTCTTGTAGCAAACCGAATTGAACAAGAACCAAATCAAAGTTTCCAAAAGGTTAACACTGAACCTAACCACTGAATTTGATTTGGTTCTAATCCAATTCAGTTTGTGACCAGAATCATGGAAAGAATTAAGTTCGTGAACCAAGGTACCATTGTAACTGTTTCTGAGACCCAAAATCTATACTTATAAATTCATTTTTCCAGGACTTTAACAAATTTTGCAATGATTTCTTTAACTATCATGGTTCCCACAGCCTTCCTCTTAGCTTTACTGCTGCTATAGTTTCTTCTTTGGAGCCATGGTTATGTGACACAAATAAAGCGCAAAAAAAAAGTGCACAATGACGACTGTCTGAACACACTAACACAAGTACCATCTGTTGCCTGGGTGACACAGGCACCCTAACCCTAACCCTGAGATGCAGCATGTCACTCACTCTAGGCTCATGCAGGTTTTATCAAGTCAGATTTTCAGTTAGGGTTAATGTCACCAACACCAACCAGATTTTTTTCAGACTTTTTTTAGCGGAGAGTTCAGTCTAAGGGACCATTAGATGACTGAGATATCACTGTATTTCAGCTGTGTAGCTTCTGATCTCTTCCTCATCGATGCCCCCTGGATTTGCTTTGGGGGAGTTGGGAGCTTCTGGAGGCATTTTTGTTTCTGTGTTTTCTCGTTTTTGTTTGTTTTTCTGTGCTAGGGCTTGCAGATTGTTTATGGTGGGTAGTTTTACTGCTAGTCTTAAGACCTCTTTAGATAATGTCTGCATTTCAGTGATGTCCCCCAGGTGTAGCTAGCTATTGGCCTTTGGGTCTATGACAGGATTTAACCACCTCCATTTATTATTAGGGAGTGGAAGATGCACCCAATTTGGCCCAGTACTCAGTTCCTTGGTAATGAACTGCAGTACTGTTCATGACCCCTGGCAATCTAAATACTGGCACACAGAGAAAACCAACAGATAGCAACAACTATGCCACCTTGGCTAACGTAGTAAAATCAGCATGAACAGCATCAAATACAAACTGGATAAAGAGATGCAGTAATAACTAACACTGTACCACCTTTAACCACAGAAATGCGATCTGTAGTTACAGTACAAACTCTAAGACAAGTCAGTATCTGTATATAAATATATACAGTCCTGTATGTACACATATACTATAAATATCTACTAAATAGATGTTTTACCTCCATTAACAACAGAACAGTGTTGAACCATACTAAGATATATTTAACTAGCTACAGATTCATAAGGGTAAGGTTAGAGGTTGGAGAGAATGTGAGCATGAAAAAAAATAGAATTTTTAAAAAATTCAGCAATGGAAGATTAAAAAGGGGTGATAAAACTGACACAAAGATAGTTTAAAAAATGGTATTAGATAACAGTAACGGAGTAAATCAACAAGGAGAAGGAGAAATAAGAAAGAATACAGGTTACACTAGAGAGGGGAAAAAAGAAAAAAAAATAGTAAGAAAAACAAATTGAAAGCAAGAAAAGGAGACAGGTAGAGAAAAGATCTAATCAAACGTATTAAACAAAGTAGTATTAGAAAAGGGAGCACCAGGCTGAGTGGGACACACTTCTAATCCCAGCACTTGAGAGACTGAGGCAAAAGGATTGCCTCAAGTTAGAGACCAGCCTGGGCTATAATGTGAGTTCAAGGCCAGTCTGAACTACATACTGAGACCCTGCCTCAAAAAAAGAAAATGGGTAACAACTCTAAACTCCACCAAAAAGAACAATAAAATGAAATAAAAATTCAAAAACTGCACCAACAGGGGAGGGACTCAGGTAAAATAAGGGAGAGTCAAGGGAATAATACAGGGAGGTCAGACGGTTATTACAGGAAAATATAAAACTGACAGCAGAATATGGGCAATTCAAAATTACCTTATTAATATTCTTTATGAAAAAGAATTTAATAGAATTGCTGTAGAATTTTTTAAGAGAATAAAACCAAACAAAATGAAATAGAATAAAGCCAATCCAAACAGAACAGTGAAAGTGATACAGAAATTCAAAACAAGATAATAGGAAATCAGCAATGGCTGCCATAATACCTCTTGCTATCTTCAAAATTGCTGTCCATATCATCAAACATCAAAATCAAACCAAATAAAACAGAAGAAAACAAAGCAGTGATACAGGATCCTGAGGTGAAGAAACTAGAAAGGGAGATGAAAAGAGGGTGAGACCCTAGATATCAACTAAGTCAAAACAAATAGATGAAAAAATAAACCAAAAATTTTAAAATAAGCACAATAATTTTTTGTTTGTTTTTGTACCAGGAATCAAACTCAGGACCTTGCGCTTAAAAATAATTCTTCAAAAAACTGCAAAAAACAACCAAACAATGCCAAGCCAAACCAAAACAAACAATTCAACACAAAAAAAACCCAAAACTCAGAAGATACCCAATGGAAACTCAGTTTAAACACTCCAAGAGGATGTACATTTGAGTCCCCACTCTGAAGTCTGCAGTGTCTTCAGGTTTCCTGTGCCCGCCCCAGTGTATGGGCAGGGGTCTCTAGACCTCAGTGAAGACTGGTGGAGATTCTGCAAAGGAGGGCAGTGACTACAATTCCTTCTTAACTGTTATGCCAAAGAGTCCATGAGGCTGCACAACTTCTCTCTGCAGTCTGCTTGCAGGAGACGCCTCCCCAGCCCCATGTTCTGCACAGATGGGCTTATGCTCTGGTGACTGAGATGGGGGCTACAGTGCACAGCAGCAACACAGCCAACTTCATCTGCGGTCAGGGTAGTGCCTGTGACTCCGCAGTCCCATGGACGTGCAGGACTCCTACCGGGCTGTTCAGACACACTGCCTACAACTCAGCTGACCTGTGGGCCGCAGAGCAGGTGCCAGTCAGTCTGCGTTCACTTTTCCATGATTCTGCAAACACTCTGGGCAAGCAGTCTATTTAGGCAGGTACTGGGTACCGAAGGCCATGCACATGCACGCAAGTGAACTGGCTGGCTGGCTGGAAAGGCTCTGGCTGCACCGACGCAACTAGGATGCCCTTCACCTTTACATTCTCTCTCTGGTCTGGGGAGTAAGGTAGTTCACAGTATGTACTGGAGCAGAGCACACAGGGATGCTGCTTTCCCCAGTAGGATGTGGAAAGGAGGGCCACATGTATGAGGCCAGTGAACACAAACTCTGTCCCTGGAATCTGGTCTCTGCAGTACTGGACTATCCCTCAGACTTTTTGCTTCACTGTCCAAAAACGGCGGACCCCAAAGGAGCAGGGAGCAGGGAGCGGGCCTGCTGATCTGCTTCAGTAGCACTGATTCCCTTTTATTGATTTGATCTTTTTATCAGCTTTCCTTACTAACTTTCTATTTCAGCGTGAAAGTCCCCCATTTCACCTTTCAAATACCTTCCTTTTCAGTGTATCTTTCCTGAGCTGCTCAGATGCAACTCCTCCTCTAGTCAGTCATGTTGAATCTCATGTTCAATTTTTTTATTAAAAGAAAAAAAATCTGCCAAACCATTTTCTAGAAAGGCTGTATCATCCCTCGAATTAAATATTTCTAGTATCCCACAGTAATGTTTTTACTATATCTCTTTGTATACAGGCTTACATAATTTCACTAGGAATTTACAATACTGGTGTTCAGGTTTTCAGAGTCTACGTAGGAGCAACACTTTACAAGTGCAAGGTGAATGTAAAAAGCCTTACCATCATATAGGTCACTTCGCCTTTTCCCTTTAAATTATATCTACACATTAAGCTACAGTTGTCCTAAATATTGGGCCCACATCATCACAAAGTCAGATTTCGTTCAACCACAAAATATTTTAAATAATCAAGAAAAGAGTCTATCATATTTGCCCAGCTATCTACTAATACTATTTCTGATATTCCAATATACATTCCTTCTAGTATCATCACCCTTCTGTCTAAAGAACTTCCTTTAACTATTGCTAGCACAATAAGCTGTGCTACTTCCTTATAGCCTCTTCCTGATTTCTGGTTTGGAATCCACTCATTTGAATCACTGTTTCCCTATGTATATATAAGGGATGAGTGTTCTCTGGCTGCTTTCAAGTACAGCCATGCACCACATTACAGTATTTTCATCAACAATCATACTCGGTATGATGATGGTCCCAAAAACTTATAGCACCCAGTGACATCGTAGCTATCTCAGTTTGCTTTTGTGCACTCTTCGACATTGACACAATAATGAAACCGCCCAAAGACACATACCAGAGTACATTCTCATCACCAAGCAGTGCATGACTAGTTCTCTCAAGTTTGATTACAATATGTCTAGGTATGTGTTTGTGGGGGGAATGAGTATCTTGCATGGGCTCCCTGGGATTCTCGAATTTGTAGGTTTATGCATTCTGTCAATTGAGAAACTTTTCAGTCTCTATTTTCATCACCATGGATTTATCTTCTGCTGAAACTTCACTTGTTGCCCAGGTCCCTGAAACATAGTTTACTTTCCTCCAACTTTTTTATCTGTTGTTCAGACTGCATAACCTTTATTGATTTATCTTCAAATTCACTGATTCTTCTCTGCCACATTCACATTCACTTTGCTACTGAGGCCCTTCAGTGAGTTCTTCACTTTAATTATTATATTTGCTTCTTTACATCACCTATTTCTTTGCTGAGAATTTCATGTCATCTGTTTCTCAAGTGTATGAGCCAGATTGTTAGGACATTTTTATAATAGGTGCTTTAAAGTCTCTGTGAGATATTTCCAGTATCATCATCCCACACTGACATCCATTGACTGTCTCTTCCTGTGCAACTAGAAATTTTCCTGATTTTTTCATAAGCTGAGTAATTTTGGATTGTAACATGAACATCTGAATATTATACTGTAAGAATCTGGGTCTTATTTAAATATTCTGCATATATTAACAATTTAGTTTTAGTTCTCACAGCCTGTAAGTGCTATTTGGATGTGTGTCCTGTGTGTACACGTGATGACTAGGCTGGGCGGAGGTCAACCTGTTATAACATTCAGCTCTCAAAGTCATTTTACACTATAACTAAAGAATCAGAGACACTAATTATGATGAAGTTATAAGCATTATTTATCAGTGCACACACAAAACTACTTATACAATGTACTATGAGAAACATTCACACATGAAACTTACACACTGTACTACAAGAAATATTTGAGAACATTTTCTTCTCAAAGCAATAAACCAAAAAAAATAAAAAATAAAAAAACAATAAAGCTAAATTTACCCTATATGCTTTCAGACACAGCCAGATACACTAAGTCAATTACAACATACGGAACCCTGTCACAGGGAATAAGAAGGGAGAATTTGTAGTTTTGAGTCACTGGCACTCCACTAGCCAAACTAAGTAACAGCTATTATTTTCAGGGACTCAGAATTGCCAACCATGGCATAATCTAATGCTTTAAGAGAATT
>RJWT010052239.1:0-10581 GCA_004365215.1 Cuniculus paca
TCTTAATAATAAATGAATAGGCTGCAGTCCCAGAACACATTGAGAACAAAGCAAAACATGTCAATATAAAATCCAGCAAATAAAACAATCAATTTAAAATAGATTTCTCTAAATGGTTTGCCTACTTGGGCTAAGTGCCCCGCCTCTGGACTCCCTTAGCATATTGTCTTTCGCCTGCCTCAGCCCTTCTTTTTCTGCTCTTCAACTTTTCTGTGCATGTGTCTTCATTCCAATTTGACTGTAAGTTTTCCTCCTTATTAGCCCATGCTCACAGAACTTAATGCTTACATTCCTTGTGTGGAATTGGCCCATCTACATGACACATCTTCACTCTATCCTTTTCCCTTCTTTCCCTCCCTCCTCCCCCATCTCTCAATTCTCTTCCCATTTGGGAAGCTCTGTGTCCTTGCTGCCTATAATTGAGCTTTTATTTTGTCCTTTGTTTATAATTTGGGTTTCTCATATAAGAGAAACTATGTGATACTTAAGCTTACATGTCTGATTTATTTCACTTAACATTATGGTCTCAAGGTGCATCTTTCTTCCTAAAAACGACGCAAGTTTATCCTTTCCTATGACAGAGCAATATCCCATTGAGTACAAATACCACATTTTCTTTACTCATTCATCTGTTGATGGACATATAAGCTGCTTCCAAGATCATGAATTGTGCTGTGACAAATACGGGTACACATGGATCACTGCAATATGTTATCTTTAACTCTTTCAGGAAGATGATAAGTTTTTTAAGAACCCTTTTTCCAGAAGATGTAAGAAAAGGGTTCTGTTGGTAGAAAGAAGGAAGGATCAGAAATAATTATCAAAGACTACAAGAACAGCTCTTCATGTGAAATGTTTAAAGCAAAGCATATAATTCCTTAACAAGTAAGGGCTGAAAGATCACCCTTTCCCTATTTCCTAACCTTCCCCCATCTACCTCTGGCAAACTCTAGCCTGTCAGTGTCTCTCACACCAGCAATTCTCAGGTGCCAGCCCAGCAAGTAGACTCTGCTCTGTTCTAGAACTTTCTGCACATTTGCTAAAGACTAAAGAAGATATTCATGTGTCCATGCCCTTGGTATAGCCTCCCCACACTGACTCTGGTTGCTTCTGTACATGGAACCAAAGCAAACTCAATACAAGCCAAAACTTAAGAGCTACGTCCATTTCCTGTCTCTTGTTTCTGTGTTTTCAGCATAAGAACAAGCACAGACTTGCCTACTGGCAGATGCAAAAGCACACAGAGAGCCTAGTCAAGATTGGCAAAGCTGCCTAACCACTACACACCTTACCATAGAGAAATAGAGAAATAGGCAAGTTCCACCATACCCAGATCAGCTCAGTAAAAATGCCTATCCATCTGCAAATTCAAACCTAAATAAATGCCTATCATTTTAAAACACTAGGTATAGGACTGTTTGTTATGCAGCAGTAGCTAACCACTGTAAGTCACCCAGTAAAAGATGCTTCCATTGAGGGAGTATCTAAGTCCTTTCACACACAAATTTTCTTTGCATCTAATTTTCTGATTACAGTGAACAGGCTTTATTTATGGTTCATATAGGATGAAAGAAAGAGAGAGAGAGAGAGAGAGAGAGAGAGAGAGAGAAGAAAGAGAAAGAAAGAAAGAAAGAAAGAAAGAAAGAAAGAAAGAGAAAGAAAGAAAGAAAGAAAGAAAGAAAGAAAGAAAGAAAGAAACTCTGTCTTCAAGCATGCTCACAATTTTGGTTTCACCTAAGAAGTGTCACCTAGGAACTGTCAAGAAATGATCCCCATGCTGGGGATCTAGCTCAGCAGTCTGAGCGCCTGCCCAGCAAGGGCAAGGTCGTGAGTTCAATCCCTGGTGCTGCAAAAGAAAAAAAAAAAAAAAAAAAGAAATGATCCCCATAGGATACTAATGGCAAGAACATTTTTAGGGTCAGTCTTACTTCTTTTAGTCCACAGAGGATAACTATAAATTAAAGTTAGTATGAATATAAGTAGTAGAAAACAAATTGAACTAGTTTAAACAATTAAAAGGGAGAATTGATTAAAGATCCATTTGTCAGGACTCTTCTAGCTATAAAAGAGCTGAAATCAAACTCACACTTACACGAGTCAAAATTAAGGTTGATGTTGGTTATGTGACTGGGGAGCCAACCAGAAGTGCTCTGGTTTGAGACACAACTGAAAGCTAGGGCTCCACTGTGGCCATCAGCACATGTCTCCCTCAGGCATCTCAGAAAGACGCTCAGAAGCAACAAAGCCCAAAATCCCTGAAGAAGAATATTGATTTCACAATACTTCCAGCTGACAAAGTCAATGAAGGGCTCTGATTGGCCCAACATCATTGAACCAATCATGATGGGCAGAAAGACAGTGCCCTCTAACTGGCCAGCTGGATAACACAGCTCCTCCTCTGCTAACCAACAGGAAATGAGAGAGGAGTGTTTTCCCAAATACTGACAATTTACACATATCGACTACTGAAAAAGACCAGAGAATGGTACAGAAGTCTGGGGACACTTGAGTAGAGAGACTTAAAAATGATGATAGCCATGGGCATAACTCAGCTCCCAGATTCTGCGACTCTCGTTTCAATCCCAAATATTCCATGAGAGGAAATCTGTTAGTCCCACCCTCAGTCAACTCAGCATCTCCATCCCCTCTCTTTCTCATGGTAGGCCTGGAAGCTCTGAATTGGGAACGTTGTGCAGATGACCCCCCAAACTAGTGCTCCAGCCCCTGCTCCTTTCCTCCATCACTTCCTGCCTCCCTTCTCTCCCTGCCCTCCATCATACACACACACTGTTCTCATGTTCATTTCTGATACTTAAAATAGACTTGAAAAGGTTTGTGAACTGAAGATCTGTTTTAAAATAAATCATGGCACCACTGTAATTTTATTTTCCATTTGTGTCTACTTGGCCTTCCACTAAATACATTCGTTTTATGAAATGAGTAGGAAAGAAACGTAGAAGGAATTGAAATACCCAAAGATGGAGAGTTAATAAATTCAGGAACTCTGCTCTTAATCAGCTATGTGATCTTCCAAAAGTGGCATGATTTCCCAGAGCTTCAGTTTTCTCAGCACTTAAATTCTCATCGGAAATGATAAAGTCTAACTTGGACAGTTGCTGCAAAGAATCTGTAAAATTCTAGAAAAAAGCAGGTTCTATGATGATGAATGTGATGGTGACATTATTTTTCAGCTGCTACTATTAGTATAAGTTGGTAACAAGCGTGAGTGATATGGAACTTAGCCTCCCAGAAGGCTCACATGAGTCAGTAATAAGCCAGGAAGCTTGGTATGGTGGTGCAGGGCTGTAATCCCAGCCTTCAGAGAGGCTGAGGAAGGACAGTCACAATTTCAAATCCAGCCCAGGCAACTTAGGCTTTGTTTCAAATTTACACAAAAAAGAAAAAAAATTTAAAGGACCATGGCATGTCGTTCAGTGCAAATGCCCAGGGTTCAGTCCTCAGAACCACCAAATAAATACATAAACCACAAAAACCAAGTACTGCTTTGAGTGCCTTGAATATCTTATGTCTGCTGAACTGGCTGTGGCCTCCCAATTTCCACCTTAACATTCTCTTTGTAGATCTGCATTGCTGATTTCCACCTCAGTTTTTCTGCCTGGATCTCCCTCTCTAATTGTCCCTCTCTTTTTCTCTTTCTGTGGTGGTGTCCTTTGCTCTCCCTCAGTTTCCCATTTTGCCCCCCTATCTCAGGTCCTCTGCCTGGTTACCTTTCCCCTTCCTCTTTCCCACACTCACTGGTGCCCTCGGCACTTCTAGGACAGACCACGCCCTTGCTTCTGCCACCCAACCCAGACTACCTTGTGATCCTCTTTCTCTGTCACCGACAGCTGTGTCCTGTCTTGATAACTTAAACAATTGTTTTTAAAGTAGCTCATGCCAACTCCGGACATTCAGGCCAATGTAGTCCAGTAGATGCCCTTGCAAGAGAGAGGATTTGCCTAGCTTGCCAAGCCTCAGGCCTCTGTGCAGGATCACCTGGCTGCTGACCTCCTTTACCACCACTCAGTAGCTGGGATGCAAAGCAGGCGCCCAGCTGGTTGTCAACCATGAACAAGGAAGGGAGGAGGGAGTCTAGGATTGGCTTTGATGAAGCTGAAAAGGTTGAATCATTAAATGTTTAGAGACTGTGAAGCTGGCATCCGGCCCTGTGTTTTCTGTAATATCAATTATTCCCTGAGAGCATAGCTGCTGGCAGAAATGGGAGACGTGTCACCAGCTCACCTCAAGCTGCGGGGACAACATTGCAAGAAGGAAGAACTAGGAGCATGGTCTTAAGAAAGTCTCAGGACAGAAGAAGGGGCACCCTTACAGAGGGGTGAAGTGGATGGACTGCAGAGGACAAGGGGGCAGTTAACCCTTGAGATGTGTCCTCGGTCGCTCTGTAACTGAGTTGTCAGACATCCAAGGAGCACCTGTGCCTTGGGGGAGTCCTTGCTTAGAAATTAATGCCCTCTCCTCACAGCTCCAGGAAGGAGGCATCGTTACTATTGTGATTGCAGGAAACCGTGCCCCTGTGCACACCCTCAGCTCCCGTCTCTACTAGGGCTCAGGTCAGCCTTGTCTGAATTCCAGAATTCTACCTCCAACCCCCATCTCACAGCCTCCCTTGTGAGAGGAGCTTCCAACTCAGCACACATACGATTAACTCTCCTCCCTCCAAACCTGGTTCCTGATTCCTTCAGAAAATGGACTCACCTGTCTGTGCTCCATACACGTGGAGATTTTTAAAGCTTACCCAGGCACACACTCACAGTCATTATCTTCCTTCCTTGTCACATAATGCACACACAAATCTGCACCTGGCTCATTTTATTCAACATCACATGATAGAGATTGCCCTCATTTATACCATAAGTGAATGCCTCATTTCTCATTTTTTATAGCTACATAGTATTCCACTCCATGGATGTTCCAGTTCCCAGACAAAAATCTTCACCACCTCTGTTTCCCTCAACTCCCTGGAATCCAATCAAACTCACCTCCTAATGACATCATCAGGGCCACCCTATGAGGATGGGACAGCTTCATGGGTAGGCTGTCACCTGCACAAAGACCACAGCTCTGAAATGGTGTCTTCCCAAGCCAGAGGGAACTCTCAAGATGTGGCCAAGCACCCTGTACCCACTCAGAACCTTTCCATAACTGAGACTCAAGACAGAAATCTTCAACAAGTCCTAGAAAGCATGTTCTGGCCACCTTCCCTTCTCTGCTCCATCCATCAATCTCCTCCTTTCTGGAAACGGCATGTTCCTTTTTGCATTTCAACCCTTCTGACTGAACTACTCTTCACTCTCTTCAATTATATTCTCTGGCCACAATGGGCTTTTCGTATAATTTTGCAAGGATAAAATACACACGTGAGTCAAGTCAAAATGCATATGCAGGCAATTCTCCATCCCACTTCGCTATTTCCACCCAGATTCTCCTGCTCAACTCCACCTCCATAAACCTCAGGAGATTTTTAACGCACATTTAAGCCAGAGATATACAACCATATCTCAGTTCACAAACACTTCAAGAACAACTCAGTTCACAAAGAAGCATTCAGCAAAATTTTGCTTCAGTTCAACAACTTCGTATCAGGTGACAAGCACAGCCATGACCATCTTCCTCAGAATCATAGAGCAGATTAAGTTCATGCACTGAGGTACCACTGTATTACATTCTCCCTGGTTTTACACTGTACACACAAGTCGACAGATGGATTTCCCTTCTTAATGTAACAATAGAAGTCATTCTATTTTGGTACACTCTGACGCCTCATCTCTTATAGCTGTGTAGTGTTCCATTCTATAGATGTCACATAATTTATGCAAAACATTTGCTCCTCTCAAACTAATAGGAGCATCTTTTAAAATTTTTGCTATTTTAAACAATATCCCAACAAAAAAATATTACATGCACTACTGCAAGAAAGCAGAGACATAAGAAAAATTCTGGAGAAGAAATAGCTGTCTAAAAGTTCCTGCACTTGTTTAGTAATAAACATTACTAAAATTCCCAACCTATACTCTGGTTTGTCTTCAGGTCATATAAAATTCCCATCCTTGGGGGGTTTTAAATGATGTTCTGACTCACACAAGCCTGTTTTCCACAACCCAGCCAGAAGCTTGCTTTTTGTAGGTGAAAAATTACACCACATGCTTTTAAATGCCATGAAGACTTGATAACTGAACAGTGCATTGCTCGGACATGATGCTGGAGTGACACGGATCGCACTGTTCAAAGTCGGAGCCAGCTGGACCGAGAACACCTTGCTGTAGACACCCATGGCCAAGGGTTCCAATGGCCCAGCAGCCCTGGGTTTCAGGACAGCTAAGAAATGATGACTTCAAGGTAAAAAGAGAGAATGCTCTTGCTCCACCCTTGTGATATTTAAACAGGCCCATAGTCCAGTGAACACAGGTGCATTAGCTGGCATGACAAAAGGACACAGGAAGAAAAAAAGAGAGGAGCCTGAAGAGGCCACATGGGCCTGGGTTTTGCAGAAAAGGCCTTTCCCACACTGGGCACACACTGGCACCACCTAACACCTGGGACCCACTTAGCAAAATGCTGAGGGAGTAGCAGAAGAGAGGACTCAGACAACAGCATAGGGTTGGAGTGCAGGAGAGTGGAGACAGGAGGGCCAGGCAACTCTGGAATACACGCCACTTCTTGTGCCAGCTGGGCAGCCTCACAGACTTGCTTGAGCTCTCTGTGTGACTCAGTTTCTTTATCTCTAATAAAAAGGAAAATTATTAGGAGGCTCGATTAGATGATGTCCATAGTGTGTACAGCTCAGCATTGGCTGTGTTGGAAACAACTGAAATGGACTGGGTATCCATCCCATAATAATAATAACAGTTGTCATCGTCATCCTTAGCATTAGCTGCTCAGGGTCAGGATCGTGGGCCTTGCCCCCGGCAGCATCTCAGGTCTTGCTTCTCCAATTGCTGGTTTAGGGTAATTTTAATTCTGTTTCCTCACCTATCAAATGGGGGTGCTAGCAGGCAACTAACTCCCTGACTGTGTAAGGACCAGAGGAGGTTGTAAAAATACAGTGTGTGGCACCTAAGAGGCTCTCAATAAGTCAAAGTTATTTTAAACCTCAATGTCCAGCAGAGAGCTGGGCCCAGAAGAAACCTTAGGAAATGTTTGGTTTGTGTTTGTTTGATTATCTTTCTTTTTCTGGAGAGAACTTTATCTGGGTCCCCCTGCAGCCCCACAGATGCGCCCTCCCAGAAAGCAAGATCTGCAGCTTTTTGCTCGCTGCTCAGCCTGCTGCTGTGGGCCAAGTGGAATCCACAGCTGTGGCCGAGCCCTGCCCAGCCCGCTGCAGCAGCCAGAGCTCTAATTCACTGAGAAAGGGCTCCAGCACCACCCCTGCAAGATCCTTAAATGTTTTATGAGCTCCCTGAAATGCTCAGATAATTAAAAACACTTTCTTAATTTAATAGCTGGGTTTAATGAAACCAGGACTTTATGTTTTATTTGAAAAGGGGTGAACATCCCAGCCACACTTATTAATATTTTTAAGAGTGTGCCCAATTGTGTCTAGGGATGGAGAGAAATCACTGCTTCAAGGGGGGAAATGGGCTTTCCTGAGTCTGTGACAAGTTTCAGGCTTATTAGAGCTCATTATATCCAGGAGGCCTGAAAACCTCAATTAGCAATCATCACGTATGACGTGGCAGGCTATTATTAAGGAGGCCACTTATTGTAGAAGCATAGAATTATCAATTAAGAAGTAGTCTTTCCGGGCCCCCAGGTCCGATAGGATTACCTGGCCCAGCTAGGCACTCATTTCCAAGGCCAACATGTGGAGCAGAATCCTCTGAGAGGAGCCTCTCCTGTCAAGTCAAATAAACACAATCCTCTAGGAGGGAAATGGCATGAGTCACATGGGTTGAATGCAAACCCAGTGTTGGTTTGGAGGATAGAGGTATCAGCCAGAGGCATCCATTCCAGCTTGCAGTGGTCACCCAGTATCCAGAAAGTGGGGATTCTTTACAGAATCAGCCAGCTTCCTCTTGGGAGTGGCCACACGGCCCCCAGGATAGGCTTGGATGTCAAGGTCAGAGGCAGAGGTGCCCTGGAGCTGGCTTGTATTAGCTCTTGAGAGCACATAGTGTGTACTTCTTCCCAGCTCCATGGTCAACGGCTTCACATTGGTAGCTTGAAATCAGAGATGCTGGAATCATTTACACCAGTGTTGCAGTTTATATCTAAGGTCCTGAAGCCTCATGAGCTCATAGATGGGGTTTCAGGGAGGTGACTGGATCATGAAGGTGTGAGATGTTCACCAGAAGATTAGTCCACTGATGAGTTTATAGTGAAATGTGATTTGAGAGGGGAAGCCTGACCAGAGGAGGTGGTCACTGGGGGGCGTGGCCTGAAAGAGTTCATCTCCCTCCCTCCTCCCCTGATCCCAATTCTCTACTTCCCACTACCATGCCATGAGTTCTTTCTCCTCTGCTATGCCCCTCTTCCATTCCACCCTGCCTTGGAGCCAGCAGACTATGAACCAAAATCTCTATAAAGTGTGAGCCATAAAACCTCTCCTCTTTTAATTTGTGAGTGTTGAATATTGTGTCTCGGTGATGAGAAAGCAACTAAAACGCCATGAAATAGGCAAACACTACAAATAATGTTTCATTTTTCTACTTAGAGAGGCAGTTACTCACTACTCAACACAGCACCGGATGTGGTTTCAAATCCTGATTGGTCAAGACTGAGCATGATCATGAGCAATTTATTTAACACTTTCAAGTCCTCATGAGTCTATGGAAAAACAGAAACTTCCATCTCATGCAGATTTTTTGCTTCATGGCACTTATCCTGACCTGACATTATAATAAATCTACATTTCTTGATGTTGTCATAATGGTGCTATTGTTATATATTTCTCCATAAGGTTCCATCTTATTTCAAAAATATATACTGAGAATGTACTATGTTCAGATATATTTCAAAAATATATATGCTCTAGATGAGCATTTCTCAGTTTTTTGCTACTAGGGACAAGTTTTGAGACAGAGTTTTTCCATGGACCCAGTGCAGGGTGAGGGGCAGGACTGGGATTTTTCAATTTCTTTTTTTTTTTTATTAGTGTGTATACATGATACATAATTACATTTCCTCAGGGCTAGCATCACTGTCTCAGCTCCACCTCAGATCATCGGGTGTTAGATTCTCATACAGAGCTCAATGTAGATCCCTCACATGCATAGTTCACAGTAGGGCTTCAGTTTCTATGGGAATCTAATGATGCTGCTGATTTACAGGAGAAAGAGTTTAAGCACTGATGCTAGGGATAGGTAGCATCTGTAAACACAGAAGAAGCTTTGCTTGTTAGCTCATGCTCACCACCTGCCATGCAACCCAGTTCCCAACAGACCACAAATTGATATTGGGCTGTTGCCCCAGTGGATAAAGAACCCTGTCCTAGATAATATTCTAGGTACTAAAATATAGCTCTGAACAAAAATGACCCAAGTCCTTGTCTTCATGGACATCCCAGAGCACACAAATGTGTGTGAAGTATATATACATCCGGTAATGATAAGTGCTCTGGGGGAAGGGGTAGGTTAGGATCAGAAGCCATTTCTGTTCTAACTAGGGTAGCTGAGAAAGCATCTCGGAGAAGGCCAAATTGGGGAAAAGAATTGCAAGAAGAGGGAGGGAGTGAGGTAGCCACATGGAGAACATCTGGGGGAACACGGGTGGAAAAGTTGGTAGGAGCAAGCCTGGAGTGTCAGAGGAGTCACAAGAGGCATGCGAATGGAGCAAAGGAATAAAAAGCAAGATAAGCAGAAGATGCAATACGAATAGCCACAGGGCTACCATTTACAGGACTGCCAAACTAATAGAACTTCCTGCTACGATGAGACAGTTTCATCCAGTGTCTCCCACTGAGGAGCCACCAGCCACGTGCAGCTACAGAGGACCTGGAAACGCGGCCAGTGCAACTAAGGAACCAAATGCTTAATTTTATTTATGTTTGAATAACTTTAACTGGAAGAGCCCCATGTGACTAGTGGCTGCAGTTCAGGGCAGGTAGCACTGTCACAGACCACTGCATATATTTTTGGCTTTCTTCCTGCATAAGATTAAAATCCATGGGAGAAACCAAAGGCAGCAGCCCTGTGATCTTGCTGGGCCCGTCAGCTTTGCTCTGACTGATCTGGGAGAATAAATCACAGGGCGAAGCCAGTGAGAATGCTTCCATCATCATCCAGGAGTCATGCTATTGGCTTCATGATGGAAAGGACAGCATTTTACTCTCTTCCCTTTTCCCAGCACCTAGAACATGGTACTGTAGGTGTAGTATGACATTCAGAGAGTTGAATTTAAAAAATGAGCTCAATATTTGCTTGCTTGTGCAATCCTTTCTATTTCACTAAATTCCAAAGCTTGGCAAAGACATGTGAGCCATCTTATCTGCAGGGCATGTAGATAAGCTTTTCTCTGAGTCTAAACATCACTTGATACAATCAGTATAACCCCAAGTTTGATCCATAGACACCAATTTCATGGAATGTTAATGGTCACTAAATATTTAATAAGTCATATGACCAA
>RJWT010052240.1:0-10582 GCA_004365215.1 Cuniculus paca
CAAGGTCATGAGTTCAATCCCTGGTGCAGAAAAAAAAAAAAGCCTCCATCTTGAGGCAGATTGCTATGTCTTGTAAAAGTCTGGTTTCTTTCACCTTGTTCCATGCATAGTTCTATATCAAGGTATGAAAAATTGGAGCTAACACTGTGTAGGTTATTTATATGGATAAAATCCCACCAGGCTTCTCATGATGTACTACAAGTACTTGCTATTCTGCTTCTCTGGCCCTAGGAAAACCAATTTCAGTTGACACAGTAATCAGTTGCCCCTGAGAACATGGTTCCTTCAAATTTTTTCAGATACTCCAGTGGAAAGACCATGGAATTTTGAGCCACACTCCAGACCCTGAGACGCTGTGAGTTAGTACCCTGAGGACACACACTGAAGTCAACTTCTGAAATAGAATCTTGGTTAGGCCAATGCTTTATTTCACCCGTGAAATACGACTTCTTTCTCTGTCTTTGAAGAGGACTTTAGCAGAAGGGCAGCCACAAATGATGGAGAGACTGCCTCAAAAAGTAAGGCTTTAGGAAAAGAAACACCTAGAAAAGTAAAATTTTCTTTACTATCACTTCCTGTTTATAAAAGTGATACATACCCCTGAGGAAATTTGGGAAATAAAGAAAAGCATAAAGAAGAAAAACTATAATTACTCATCATTTTATCTGCCCATATCATCCTGGTGTATTTTTTCTAGGCTTTTGTATATTTTACAAAATGGAAATATATCATGTAGACAGTTTTATGTGTTGAATTTTACATTTTACATTGTGTCATGAATAGAACAAGTTTGCTTATAGTGACTCAAACACACTGGTGTATGAATATGGAATGTCTTTACTTTTTCAGTAATTGCCTACCACTGTGCCGTGTCAAATCTCCCTCTCTCAGTGGGGAAAATACATTCCTGACTAAAGTGCATTCCAATTCTATAACTTTTCAGTCATATTCAGTTGTTAAAATGGTCTTATTTTGTTTATTAATGGTCTTTCACATTAAAAAATGTAATCTTCTTTAGATTGATTCAAAAGTCTCCTCAGATTTTCTCTTACCTCTAAGGGGTAGACTGGACTTGCAGATTATACTAAAAAGTAAATATGGGAAAGAAGGCATGGTCTATTCTTTCTCACCTATTCCCTATCCTTACATTCTGCTATATAAGGATATACAGAGGATAAAGAGGAACAAAACAAATAACAACTGAAAACCCTATGTGCCTATCCTTAGCAAGTTGTTTCCCCTTCCTATTGGTCATTATCACTATTCTAGCTTATAGTCATTGGGTCCATGTGGATGGGCAGAAGACACCACAAATCTTTCTAATGAGTTCCCCATCCTCACTTCAGCATCTCTGCCATGTTCATATACCCTCCGTGGCCTTACTGTGTAGCCAAAGAGTACAGAAAACATCTAGATAGCACTCAAGGTGGTGGTCCTGGCCATACCACAAAACCTCCTCTGCAGTGTTCTGTCTCTACCTATGGTAGAACCTGGAAATTAGGCTCTCCCTTTTGGATACAGCTCCAACATTTATATTCTCTTGGGACACCTCTCTTTGGCTTGAAGATGATGACACATGGCATTATCTCCACATTTTCTTCCATGGTGAGAAAAAAATGTACACAAATTTTATTGCAAATAACTGTTCTCTCTAAAAAGTGCCTTTATTTTTTATCTTCATGATTAAAAGTTACTAAATTAGTTTAACTTTTGTCAAGTCTATCAGTATGGAGAGTCTCACGATTAAGCATCAGATCTCTGAAATATTTAATTGCTTTCAGTAGTCCTCTGTGCCTGCTTTAAACTGCACTAATTCCATAGGTAAAAGCTTCAGTAAATGGCATTCAATCACAAAGACACTTTGGAAACATCTTTTCGTGTTATTTTATTCTATTGTATGGATTACCATGTTGTTAAATATTAGGTTATTTTTATGTTTATATTATAAAAAATACTGTGATAAACATCTTTGTTCACATTTTGGTAAGTGTTCCTAGGATTATAGCTAGTGGTTTTTAAGCACATTTTATATTTTGGCATTGTGTTACACACTTTACCGACTTCATGTTATTTAATCCTCATAAGATTTAGGTACAATTATTGGTGATACATACACACAGACAGAATGGAGTCATTCAATGAATAATAATATGGAGCTCCTAGCACGTGTTAGGCAGTGTTCTCCTTCATCTCTGCCTTCCTGACAGAGGTGCTCTGCACAGGTTCTGAAACCTGCTACGTGACCTTAGAGACTGGGTGAAAGATGGATAGGACAACTCCCTACATAGGCTCAGCAAGTCTCTCGGCTGCCAACGCCCTGTTCTCAGCCTCCAAGTGCTCCCTTCTTTCCAAGAATAGAGTATAAAGTGCAGGCTATGATTAAAAAAAAAAAGCATCAAGGAAAGTGAGCCCTCGCTGCACTGTATCCCTGCACTTGACAGGTAAAGCCCTCTCCAAGGTGCTGAAACAGCAGCACTCAGCATGCACACAAAAAGCCATTGTCAGCCAGGTAATTGGTCAACATTCAATCCTCAGAAGGATTAGCAGGTCAGATAATTCATCTTCTAATCACTGTTTAACTAAAGAAGAGAGCTGAGTTCTTGAATTCCCTTCCTTTCTCCTGCCCCAAGCACAAAGAGGCATTTAGCTGCAGAAGTAGCTGTCATGTCATCTGTGGAGAGACACATTGAGAGTGGGACATTGGGAAAGGCTCTTATGACACTTAGGCCCCTGAAAACCTAGTTAATATTGTACTATTTATTGGTGTGTTTGGGATGGGCTAGTTTTTAGTTGCTTGTGTTGATCTTTCCTTCCTTCTTACCCAACATTAAGACTTTGTTCTACTCTACTGGAAAAATAATAAAATTGGGATAAGAAGCAGATATTACAGCAGTTGAAAACTGGACTCTATAGCATGATAGCCTTGGGCTTGAATTTTAGCTGTAATAAATTTGTCCCTTACTATCCTTCTTGCCTGAAATATAGACACAAAGCCTGGAGCTACAGCATTCACTTTCCAACTCAGAGGATGAAACTGCATAATAAGACATAGCTGAAAGACAAAAGGAACACTGGCCCTTGAATACATTCTTGAGGAGGTGCTGTAGTGCTGCACTACCTACCTCTGAACTTATCTGAGGAAAACTCAGCCTCTGTATTATAGTTTAAATACAAACATCCCCCAAAGACTAATGTATTGCAGATTTGATCCCCAATGCAGAATGTTCAGAGGTAGGGCCTAGAAAGGTGACTGAAACATGATCACACCAATCCCATCAATGAGTTAATTCCCTGATAAATTCATAGCTGAATGGGCTACTAGGAGATAGGGCCCAGTTTGGGGAAATAGGTCACTAGGGAGTGCCTTTAAAGGGTATATCATTCCCCAAAGTATTTTCTTTCTCTCTGGCTCTTTCCTTCTCTCTCTGATTCCTGGTTGCTTTGTGCCAATGTTTTAGGCAACAGGAATAGTAGGGGACATGGTAGATGAATCCCTCAAAAAAAAGTTGTTCCAGGAGATTCACCCAGGAACTTTGACCAATAATCTTACTGACTTACATCATATTGTGAGAAAAAGTATTAAAGATACTATTTAATCTTTCTAATCTCTATACTAAGGAAGGGCAGGATGAAATCAGTTGTAAATGCCTCATTATCTATGCAACCTTGATCATGTTGCTTGACCTACAGAAACACTTCCATTCACGCATCCATACAATGTGAATGTTGCCTGGCTTGCAGAGTTGTTTCAAAGATTAATGGAGATGATGCATGATAAAGCCTTGTCATAATACCTGCTATGTCATAAATTCTATGGTTTTTATCATTATGTGAGGCCATGTTTATAATCCATGGAGAGAAATATACAATTCAGGATAGAATCAGAACTTGTCACCCTAAGATTTTTACTAATTGGGATCTCAGCTGAATTTTGAGAATATATATTGCTAATCTCTTCATCAGTGGTAGATAGCTGCAATTAAGAAGTTGTCAATAGTCTTGATACCCTTTTCAGTGGCAGATATTACACACAAAATAGGCATCCTAACTTGGCATGAGGCTTGGCATCTGTCTCACTGTCATGATTGTGCTTCATAAGTACCACAAGTAAAGCGAAATTTGGTTAACATCAGCTAATGTGGATTTGGTGGATCTGGATGGGTGACCTTGTGCTGCCACTTACCCTCAATGTGACCTCAGAGTAAACCTCTTTGGACTTCAATTCATTCATCTGAAATTAAATACAATAAGTCTTTATCTCACAATATTTTGGAGGTCAAACAAGGGAGAGATAAGGATGTGCAATGAAAAATGTTGGGATCTGGTGATCTTCACATTCTTTTCCCCTGTTAGTGCATTCACTTGAAGAGACCCAGCTACTCTTATTCCTTTAGATGAGGGGATATGGGCTCAGTTGCCAAGTGGGGAGTTTGTCTTCATTGCCCTCCTCCTGTTCTATGCCTACACCATTGCTGCTCCAGAACATCTGTGCTCTGACTCCCTCTGGCACAGAATTCAGCTCCTGCATGTTCTGCAAAATGACAGGAAAGCAGGCACAGGAAAAGGAACAGTGGTTTTGTTGAGTCCTAATATGTTTGAGGCACTATGCTTGATGCTGTAGATGCAATCTATATTTTAGATTTCACACACCCTTTCCAGATACATGTTTTATACACAGTTATGCATATATATAGCTTAAAATAAGAAAAATGAGTCTCAAAACAGTAAGCAACTGATGCATAATTATACAACTAGTATTTAGCTAGAGTAGGACCAAAACTGAGCTCTTCAGTTAGAGAAACCTTAGAGTATCAACTAGGGGACAATTTGTCACCTTATGGATGACAATTCTAAAGGTTAGAGCAGTAATGTGACTTTCTCAAAGTTGCACAATGATATTAGCTGAGTCAGAACTGGATTTCAGATCTCTGAGTGGCCAAACTAACAATTTTTTTATTTTGGGTCCATGCATGATGATAGCATTACAGTACAGCTGAAGGGTGGCAGAGGTCCTCAGGCCACTGCAAATGCCAGCAGGCCTTGTGACAGGTGGTGTGATCTCTCTCACTATTGAGAGACTCTTCCGCTTCCTGTGGAAACACACCTTCTTAGAGAAAGCCCTGCTGATCCTTGTGGGAGCATCCACTGAACATTGAGGGGGAGGTGGGAAGGTGGGAGGAAAGGTGAGGTGGAGAGAGGGGAGAGTAGAAGAGAAATGGAAAGCAAGAGAAAGCAAAACAAGGCAAGAAGAAAATCAATGCTTCATTGCAAGCAGGTGGGAGCTGCAGTTGTGATGAATATTTACCGTGCAGTGGCCTAATGATTTTAGAAATGTTTTTCCGACTGTACTGAGTGCTTGTGGGATTGTTTTTCAAGAAATAAAATACATTAAAGCTCAGTCATTAGGAGCTTAAAGGAGGAGGAGTGCAGGCTCCAAGCCCATTAGCACACCCTGTAGTTAAGTAAAGGCCTCATTCCTAATGCATTTTTAATTTATTCTGTTTTGTAAAATAAAACTTTAAACGACTTCTTGTATCATCAAATTTGTAGGCAGCTCCCAAACCTGTCCCCAGCCTTGGAGCACTGCTGAGCTGCAAGGTGGTTCCAGCTCAGTTGTGAGTCTCAGCGCTCTCCTGCCCTGGAGTCAGCTCTTTGCAGAAACCTTGCCCAGTGTTTGCTTGCCTGGGGAAATGTCCATTGCTGCTGGAATTGTTCCTGGATGAGAGGGAAGAGTTTCAGGCTAAAGGTGATTTCATCACTTAAAAAACCTGCTGGTAGGGGCTAGGAGATATGTCTCAATGGCAGAGCACTTGCCTACCATATGCAAAGCCCTGGGTACAAACCCCACCGAGGAAAGTAGGGGCCTGGGACTGGGGACCTGGAACCAAGGGATTCACTCTTCCTGAGGACACTGGAGACCAGGAAAACATTCCTGCCTGAGAAGTGGGGAAGAGGCAGAATGAACTCTGGAAGACTGAAAAGCATTTTCTCAATCAATCTCATTAGCCTATGAAGGAGGCACTGTTTTTAAAAATTATTGTACAGATGAAAGAATTAAGACTTAAAAGATGGCCGTGGATTTAACTCAGCAGCTCAAGCACTTGCCTGGCAAGCATGAGGTCATGAGTTCGATCTCTGGTACAAACAAACAAACAAACAAACAAACAAAAAACTTAGAAAGATGAAGTCCTTTGTTCTAAAAAAAGAATGATGGTGAGAGTTCCCCTTCTAATTCAGGTGAGTCTGACTCCAGGGCCAAGTGACAAGCCAGGCAGGAAAAGTGTTAACAAGATGGTCATTTAAGAATTCCTTTCAAACAGTGTTTGTATAGTGAATTTTGAAGGAGGCATAAAACTTGCACTGCCTCCTAAAAAAGACAGGAAAGCTACTTGTCTGTGGTATAGCTTACTAAGAGGATTAGAATTTTCTATTTTTCTTTCCTACCTAGTTTCTTTCTATTGACCTACCCTCTTTGTTCTTTCAGGTCTCTGCTCAAATGTCTCCATGGCAGAGAGATCTTCCCTGACTACCCCATCTCAAAGAGCTCTCCCCCACCACCCAGGACACCCCCCAGGCAAGGGTATATACCCTTATTCTGCTTCCCCTTTCTCCTTGGCAGTTTTCCCGACCAGATCTATTATCTTGGTTGTTTATTTCCAGTCTTCCCCAATAGACTGTAAGTAGTATGTTGGCAGGGATTTCACCACTTTTGTTATGTTTAGAAGAATATCTAGCATACGATAGATGTTCAGTTAATAATTGTTAAGTGATTGAGTAAACTTCCTAACTTTGGGGCCCATCTCTTTTACTGTAATTAGCTGGTAGCAGTTTGTGAGGGAGAGTAACTAATTATCATTAGCTTGAGAAGATTGTTTAAGGAGTTATTTTCAACAGCAAACACCCTCAAACTAGTCATAGATTTTCTGAATCCATAAGATTCTTCCAAGGTTGGTCAAACAGTCCTCATTTAAAAGGTGAGAAACAACTCAAAGAGGTAAGTGAATTTTCCCAAAGCCACAAAGTCTATCCACCCAAGGCTTCTTAAGACAATCTGATTCTTTCTCCATACACCAGGCAAGATGCCCCTGGATCTTAGAGTCCATATCTGTGATGATATGTATGGCCCATTCAGCCTTTAAGGGAAGCCTAGATCTTTTCAACTATTGAGAAAAGTTATCAGGTTAGGAGGGGTGAGGCACCAAGATCCTTGCTGAGCCAGGCAGAGATACCCAGGCTGCATGCCCAGTCTCCATCTCTGCTTGCTAACACTACCTGCCAGAGCCAAGCCATACACCAGACTGGTTATGACCACAAGTGCAATAAGAAGGTGCTTTCTTGATGTGACTTTTGAGGCTCTGAGAAGAACCCCTTTTTATTTTATTTTATTTTATTTTATTTTGTTTTATTTTTTGGATTTTACATTTTTTTAGAATGTGGAGTTTTTAAGAAATCCTGAATGTTTTCTAACAGAGCACAAACACTGACACAATCACAATGAGAGAGAGGCCTGTTTTCTGGAGAAGGAATACATTGACTTGAAGTCCACTCAAAGAAGTAAGTGACTAGCAGGTTACATGCTGATTCCCTCAGGTAAGCAGGTTCTTACTAAGAGTGAGAAGAGCATTCTTGCTGCAAACCTCAGCATATGCCAGTTCCCCCCGGCCTCTTCTTATGTCTTTCCATGTAGTTGCTGCTGTGTTTCTCATCACCACCCTCTGGCACCCAGGAGACACCTGACTGCCTCAAAGGAACCACTTTCCCGGGAACAGACTGTTAGAGCTGCAATTAACTGTGAGAAAAAAATGCATATTTGTTAAGCACCTCTGTGTGTCCAACATTATGTCAGTTGTTTGCACATAACTCTTCAGCTACAGAAGACAAATGACACTATTCCAATTAAAAGATGAAACATTCCAGGCTCAGAGAGGTGCATAAACTTGAGCTGGTAGTATACAGAGCTGGCAAACGCAGGCAGCTGTAACCTCCAAGTGTCAGATGAACTTGCTGCTTGGACCAATCTGAATGCGGTGACTAAGTGGGATGGGGCATGCAGAGCCCTCTTTGGGGGCTTTGATTTTGAGGACAAGGTTTCACTCCGGAGACTTTCAGGGATTCATCTCAGGGCGTATCTTTCAAGGATCCTACCTGTGGGCCACAAGGAGGAGCATCACCAAGAAAATACTCTGGAGCAAAGCCATTACCATCCCTAGCTTGTTACTGTCATGGTGATCCATGAGGCAAGCTCAGGGACAAGCATATCCACCCTGTGTTCTAGAAAGATGCATAGTAATGGGTCAGATTACCAGGCTCAACATAATTGCTGTTTTTAATTTTCATTACTAGAGGAAAACAATGGGCAGACTCTGAATTTCTTTCCTCACATCAGGATGTGAGCACCCAGTGGCCTTCTTTCCTCTTTCCAGGGTCACCTGGAATTTTTTCCAGGGGTGATGCAAGGTACTTTCTCCTCGCCTTTCATGAAAACATCTTTTCTGCTTCTCTTGGTAGCCCTCCACCCTACCCATCTCTGGTATTTTTCAGCTTGGCTCACACATTATTTTCAGGAAACCAATACCAACAAATCACTATTTTTTATTTCCATGGCAACTTACTGCACACAAGTTTGTTGATAAAATAACCTGTAAATGCCTGATGTTGGTGGTGGTTGGGAGGAGAAATAGCCTCTGCTAACAGTCAACTCTGGGACCTGTGCTAACCTGCTTGGAAGTGCAGGTGTTAGAAAGGCCTTTGGCTCAGGTCTAGCCTTATGGGTTCAACTGCTTTGCAAGAAATGGAAAATCATAAATTTGGGGAAATGAAGCTTACAATAGAGACAACTGGGACAGAGCAACTAAAGGACATTGTATGCCAACTAGTGAGAATGGCTGGAACGTAGTGGGAAGCAGGAATGAGAGGATAAGAAGACTCAAGATGACCAAGAAGTACGTCCTTCATGAACTCAACTCAAATTGGGAAGCAGTAACAGAATAGCTTCAGATAAGTCCATCTGCAGATCAGTTTAGCTGTTTTTATGCCTCTGAGTATTACCTATAACTCAGCACAGTCACCTATGATTCTCTATCATGAGAGTACTGAGGAAGGAGAACTCCTGGGATCAGAGGAAACCATCTGGTTGAATGGTCTAGTTTTTCATGTGAAGAAATGGAGGCCCACAGAGATGGAGAAATATCCTGTGGCATAGATGGAGCTGGAGTTTAGGTTTCTAAGCTTTAAATTTAGTGCTCTTCTATTTAATAATTCCACCAGTCCATCAGTCAATCCATCCATCCATCCTTCTACCCATCCATTCATATGACATCCCTTTTCTAAACTTAAAGAAATAGAGTTCTAGTGTACTCCAAACTGGATTTCTGGTTGGACAGCTGCCATTTTGTAATTGATGCCAAATTACCTTCATTATCTCTTGGCCATTTATCCAACATAGCCCAAGGTACCTCCCAAAGGTTATTCTATCAGTGGATAAATAAGTAATAATGAAATATAACTGAGGCATAAAAGAAATGAAACACTAATACATAACAACACTGGGTAAGTGAAAGGAGCCAGATACGAAAGTTCATACATTGTATGATTTCATTTATATGAAATACCCAAAATAGATAAATCCATAGAATCAGAAAGTAGATTAATGTTTGCCAGGGGTGGGGGAGGAGGCAATGAGGAGAGACAATTTAATTGATAAAGGATTTACTTTTGGGGTGACAAAAGACATTTTGGAACTTAACATAGACAACTATTTCATAACATTCATGCTTTTAAAAAATAGGAGTTTTAAAGGGCTGAGGGTTATTTCACAGTCTAAGCACCTGCCTGGCAAGCACAAGGTTGTGAGTTTGATCCCTGGTGCTGTAAAAAAAAAAAAAAAAAGGAATTTTTAAGCCATTCAGATCCTGCACCAGGCGAGGGGAGGAAAGGGGACTGCATCCACCAGCCACAGCAAATTCTGTGTGATTGATTCTGATGACCGTGCTACAGAAAGGGCATCCTACAGCCAAGAGGGCCGCCGGTGAGAAATTCTAACTTCTGTGAGTCCCTGCCTGCCACATCCCCAGCAGAGAAAGATGGGAGTCTCTTTCCCCAGCAGCCCAGAGCTTCCTTCATAGCTTTTCCAGAGGCAAGGTTGCAGCAAGCTAAGTGAGGAGAGGCTGTAGACCTTGAATTTAAAACAGAATTCTGGATTTAAAAACTCAACAGCTTTGGTTGCTGTCACTATTTTTAATAGATTTTTTTCTCTCTTGTGCATTCATTTATTATCATTGTCACCAGTACATGGGGGAAATTTCAACGTGCCTCTTAAAAATGTCAAGTTTATTAGACACTCTCAAAGCTTAGTTAATTTCATTGTTTTGTTCTCTACTCCCTCCTATTTTTATTTAATTTATTTATTTTCTAGTTGTGAGTGCATGGCTAGGCTAAATATATGGGCTAATTTTTCTCCTCTGGTTTTAAAATACTTTAATGAATTCTGTAGAGGATCATAGTTGGAATGAGTGCAAGAGAGGCAAAGAACCCCTGAGGTTGGGGAAGGGGCCCAGATAGTCCACATTGTCACTTCTGGGAC
>RJWT010052241.1:0-10588 GCA_004365215.1 Cuniculus paca
GTTTTGTTTTGTTTTGTTTTGTTTTTTTTAAAGGGCTGGAGAGCTCCCGTGGGTCTCGAACCACCGGACTGCTGGAAACCAGCGGCCCAGGCGCTTAGGAAGGGATCTGTGAAGGAACCGCTGAGCTAAAGCCAGCCCTGCCCAAAGTTTTAAAGTCTAAAAATTTTAGTTGACTATTCTTGGTCAGTTTTGCCTGGGATAAGATGTGCCATTTCATTTCATACACTGAAGTCTTTTACTTAAGAAAGTTTTCAGCATTTGTGTTTAAATATTTTTCTCCATTATTTTGCTTTTGTTCTTTTGTCTTTCACATTATGTATTTACTGGCTCTTGATTGTCTGTATTTTACTTGTACTATTTTTTTGTCTAGCCTTTTTAAAAATATCACCACCATCATCATCATTATTTTGTGGTACTGTAGACTGAACTCAGGGCATTTAGCAACCTCCCCAAGCCCTTTTTTTGGGACAGAGCCTTGCCAAGTTTCTCAGACTGGCTCCAACTTGTGAATCTTGGGATCATTTCCTTATTACATTTTGGTATGATAAGGTATAGTTTATTTCTTTAGTTATTCTGACAACTGAAAGAGATACTATTTATGTAAACTCTTTAGTTATTTTATAAACATTGTTGTCTCATCTTCAAATAAAACAAACTGATGCTGTTTAAAGTATAAATTTTATATCATTATTTCTATGCCCATTTCTCCATTTCTACTCCATTTGTTTTATGTTTCTCAGACTATCTGCCCTCCATCTTGTTTTTGTTTTTTATATAATATCAGACTCAGGCCACATTTCCAGTCTCTTTACCATTCTTGCATTGTTAATAACTGGCACTCCATGGGAATTCGAAATGGTGGATACTTGCCTTCCTTGGGTTTAAAAAGTGACCATATTTACACCTACAATTTGTCCTACTTGTTTAGAAATATAAACCAGTCAGTTGTTTTCTATTTAGACCAGTTCTTTCCAGTGATTGCATCCTATGTAAATGAACAAAAAAGAAAATGGGACTTATAACTAAACAATCTTCTGGACTGATCAGACAGATTGTCAAGCTGTTGAAATAATATCCACCTATTGTACTTCAGAGTGGAAAAAAATCTTGAATCTTCTTCCCCAAGGATTATGTAAGGAGGGAGCGTGTGTGTGTGTGTGTGTGTGTGTGTGTGTGTGTGTATGCCTACACCTATGTGTTACTGGGGATTGAACCCAGGGCCTTTGCACTGAGCTACATTCCCTACCCTTTTTAAATTTTTTATTTTGAGACAAGGTTTCACTAAGTTGCCTAGGCTGGGCTCAAACTTGCAATCATCCTGCCTTTGCCTCCCAGAGTGCTGGGATTACAGGAGTGCTCCACCATGTCTGACAGGATGGATTTTAAAAATACTCATCAGACCTGTGTCTCTTTAATTGTTTGGTAAATCAAAGAAACTTTCAAAATATGAATGTTTTATTCTTCGTCAGAGCAATTTAATGGAATACAGAGGTAATGATTTGACCAGTGTTATGGCAAGTTGAAATTGAGCACCTTGCTTCCATTTAATTGTATTGAGAAGTGTTTCCTCTAAATGAAACAGAAGTCTACTGGAACCCAAGATGTATCTAAATCCTGCCTCTCAATTAAATCTCTGTGATTTTTTTCATTCTGTCTCCAAGCTTTGGTGTCATCCCAAGCACTCCTCTGGCCATCCATACACCACTGATGCCAAACCAAAGCATTGATGTCTCCCTGCCTCTCAACACCTTGGGCCCAGTCATGAAGATGGAACCTCTCAATAACTTGCAGGTCAGAGTTTTACTTCACTTGGGTAGTATTAGTTAGTATCATGCCTATATTGTATTTGTATGGAAAAGAACCCTTCAGTAGTAGTTCATTTTCCATTGCTGTAGCAAAGTACCTGAGGCTGGGTGCTTTGTAGAGAAAAGACAGTTATTTTGGTCAATTTTTTAGACGTTCAAGAGCTTGGTGCAGACTTTTGCTTGGTTCTGCTAAGAGCCTCTGTGGCTCATTCACATGGCCAATGGCATCACGACAGGAGCATGTATGATATGGAAAGCTCATAATGATAAGACAGGAAGTAAGAGTGCAGGAATGGACTGATCTTGCTCTTTTGATAGCAACTTACTCTCACAAGAACTATATGAGGTCCCATAAGAACTTAATGTCCTCGAAGTCAGTGCCCCCAGTAACTTAACCACCTCCCATTAGGCCATTTATCCACCTCAGTGCCAACACTTAAGCTATTAGGGAACAAACCATAGCACTCTCCTTGTTGTGTTAGAGTTGGTCATGAACTATGGTTTGAAATATGTAGAAAAGTGTTTCATTTTTAAGGAACACAAAAGTGATGCATTCACATAGAGCATTACTCTTTTTACTCATTAAACATTTAGAAACTTTTCTTAAGTTCTTATTTACAAAATTTTTCCCTTAAGACTTTCATAGCAAAGTTTAAGCATAATTTATATGAGAATAAATTTCAGAGGAAATTTATATGGAGGTTACTTTGAACATTGAATCACTGGGTTATTTGGATTTCAGTGTGCCTGTCAGCATGTATCTGCGATAAGTAAAACAGCATATTAGAGAAACTAAAGAACAGCTTTATCATATCTTCAAAAGCCTGATTTTGAAAATGTTGAATTTTTAAAAAATGTTTCAGTATTAGCTTAGAGTTTCATCCATTCTTCATGTGTCTTGAATTTTCTTTGAAAACAATAAAATCTTCTGTGTGAAGTAACACGAAGCAGAATGGTAATAAGCTGAAACTGTAGTACCCTGGAGGAATATTGGTACAACTATGGACCCTACAGGTTGTGATTTTAATGCTCAAAGGATACAAGAGAGAACCTTGGACCACGCTGAGATGGGGAATTGGAAAAATGTTTCTAGTATCCCAAGAAAATGACAAGAATATTCCCCTCTGAGCAGAGTTCTGAGTGGCCTCTTGGAAGAAAGCCTCCTGTGTGCCACTCATGAGTACATAGTCCTGTAGTCCACATGTATCTGAGCTATGTAAATGCAATAATCTCCAAATCAGTAAATCATGTACAGTTTGTCCAGGGCTGGTGAAACCTAGGGGATTTGGCAGAAACAAATGGAAAATAGACCTTTGGCAACTAAAATCTGGAACTTTTTAATTGAAAAAAAACAAATGTCTGCTGAAAATAAGCTCGTAATTTAGCAACAACAAAAAGGGGAAACTGCATTGTGAAGGGGAGTCAAAAGACGCACCAAAGAGGAAGGTTTGAATGCCCCTGTTGGCACATGTCTATGATCCCGCCTCTGTCTACAAATTGAGATGGTAAAGCAGGTTGAATGAGACTATGGAATGTATTTTAAATGAGAAATGAGAAATAGCAACTTTCCACTTTCTATTTGGAACAGGTGGGAATCACATTGCTCAATCTTCTAGAAATACCACTGTGAGATACTAGTACTGATGGTGAGATAGCAACAATAAAATTACTTGGAGTTAAAACTAAATGTTCTGAGTAGTGTAAATACCAATGTACCAGGTTTGTTTATCGGCTCATTAGCTTATTGTCACGGTAGTTGACTGCTGCTTTTTTCAGCAAAGAGAGTAATGATTTAGAGAGTAGACCAGTGAGTCACAATTTAGGTTGGCTTAGCAAAAAAATAAAATAAAATAAAACAAGATTACTTTGTAGAGTTGGCTGTTCCTATGAGAATAATGTGTTGAGGGTCTTTTCCAGCTCAAGAATATAAAGCAACTAACCCAAATCTATCTGTTCTCTTTTCTTGAAATCTAACCTCCCTCCCATTGACCCACAGAACCTCAAGCCTAGTATCTGAGGACAGTTAGCATGCATGCAAGAATGCTTTGTTTCAGCAGTAGGAAAGGGAATTTGGGTCACAGAAACCAGGGCAAATTTTCTGCTTTTATAAGGAGAGCACAGATATTCCTCATTCAAAGAGCTGTTTAATGGCTGTTTGGATTTACAACCCATCTTTACAGTTCTGTACATCTTGTTTATAGAATGTCTTTTTTGTGTGTACAGTACACCTTGTTTATGCAGTATTGTAATTTTTGATGGTTGTACTGTACAGTACTACATTTTTACCTTTTATTATACATTACAGTGCTGCATGTAAGAGTTATGCAAAGTTATCAGATTGGAGTTTCCTTTGGCCATTTCTTTGTTCTGAATACTATAATGTACATACTATGTATAATTCCTCGTGTAGTGACCAATTCATTTAACAGCCTAGTTGCAGTAACATAATACAGTCATTAAATAAGGACTGTCTAAATAAATACTAGTTTACTTTCCTATTTGCACATCTATTTCACTAAGTCCCAGGACGAACCCTTCTAAGAGAAGTTGGATCTTACTCCAAACTCTTCTCTCAAAAGTACTAATATGGTATTAGGACTAGCAAGTTTTAATTTTCACATACCTGATGGTATAAAAAACAAACTTAAAATTTTCCTATCTCTCCTCAGCTACTTATTCTTCTCCATGAGTTTTCTTCTTTCAGGAATGTTGTAATTGTAGCTTTCTGATTAATTGGCATTTCCTAAACAAAAGTTGGAAAGAGATACTTTTTTTTCCTTTAAGCAGCTGTACTTAATGTCTGCTGGTGGAATTTGAAACTAATAGCTAGCTTATGATGAGTGAGTACTTTAGAGTTTACCTTCCATTCTGCCCTTGTCCCTATATGAACAGGAAGAATCAAAACTTTACCCCAGCCAGCTTAGACCATCTAGATCTGGATAAAGGTAGGTAAAGACTTTCTAGCATTTAAACATATTTGAATAATGTATAGATTCGAGAACTCATGTAGGAAAATTGGTACTTTCCTAGTACTTTTGTTAGACCATGAAATCAAAAAGAAAAGAAATGTTTGGGAGCTGAGAAAATGAAGTTTTGAATACCTTGAGGATTTTTACTGTTCCAGCTAATTTTATATCAATATGTAGAACAAATCACTCATCAAATTATAATTTCGATAAAAGAAACTTCTCATTGAAAAGCTGATTGCACAGACATGGTACAATCCTGAGGCAGGAGGATCACAAGTTAAAACCTGGCCTGGACAACTTAGCAAGACCCTGTATCTAAATAAAAAGGACGAGGAGTAAAGTTCAGTGATAGATCCCTCTGGGTTCAGTCCTCAGTGCATGGGGCATGGGGTGCTCATTAAATTTATTGACTTATAGTCTATAACATTATTTAAATGTTAAAGATGCCATTCCTTCTTAAAATGTGAGCTACATTATGCCTCAGTGACAAGTTACATACCTACTAGAGATTTAAACCTAGAAAAAAATTTTTGTTGTGTTCCTGTTGGTTATAAAAGCTTTTGTGGGGCCAGGGATGTAGCTCAGTGTTAGAGCATACATGAAGAATCTGGGTTTCATCCTGGGCACCATCTGAACAAAACAACTCTGCTGGGCATGGTGATACACGCCTATCATTCCAGCACTTGAGAGGCTGAGTCAGGAGGAGTCCCATGAGTTCAAGGACAGCCTAGGCTAGTGAGTTTGAGGCCAACCTGGACTATATAGTTATAGCAAGACCCTGTCTCAAAAAACAGAAAAAACACCTTTGTAAGTACAACTTATAAATACTATACAGAGTAAAGTTACTGTGCAGAGTAAAGGTTCCCCCACTGGGAACTTTTCTTGAGTTTATTTATATCATACAATTAAATTCCTGAAATAGTTTATTCCCTGTATTTAATTTAAGGGGAAAAAAAAAACAAATTTCCAGATAAATTTTTCCCTACATGAGTTAAAATGACTCGGATGATATTTTATATCTCAGTTCTGTTGCTCAGAAACATTTTTTCTGTATACTCTTTTCAAAAATAGTTATTTTGAGATAAGTTCTTGCTAATTATCCAGGCTGGACTTGCACTTAAGATCCTGCTGCCTCAACCTTCCAGGGAACTGGCATTACAGTTACACTACTACACTCTGCTCTAATATGCTTTTAACTTGACCTTTGACAAGTGACTGCTTCTTCAAGTCAGTGGTTACAAGAAAACCATGGATGTGTTTAACCCTAGGGCGATGCCCATGGTCTCTGCATAGACACTGGAAAGTCCCCATAGCTGCTCAGCTTTCTTTTTCACCGACCTGTAGACTCATGAGAATGTCGATAGCTTCGTTCTTTCAAGTTAGTATTTACCAGGGTTGCAAAGGCATAGTTTAAAGAGTCAACTAGTTCTACAGTTAAGAAAAGCTGTGTTCCCAGCCTTCTCTTTCCAACATGGCCCAAATATCTTTGTCCACAGAGGCAATCTCTTGCCTGTTTTAGTTGATTCTTTTGATATTTAGCTCTCTATCTCTAAATAACTTGGAATTTGCTTAAATTGGTATCCAGTGTTTACAGTATTATAATAATGTTTATTCTTCAAAGCTGAGCCATATAGTAAGGTGTGATTTTTTTCCCCATAAAACATTTTGTAAATAACTGAAGTCTCCTTTTGTTTGTCTGTGTTCTTTAGTGTAATTCAATCCCAAATTCTGTTGAGATCAAACCCTTAAAAATATTCTGTCCCTTTCCCTTTTTTGAAGTTTGTCCTGGAGTCTTTAATCTACACCCATCTGATGAACTGAGTTTCTTAAATACCTGGAACATAGCCATCATCTTAGGAAGGTTTCCTTTTATCATCACCTTGGGGATTCATTCTCTTCATCTCTCTCCTGAATTGGGTCTCCTACTGTATTTTCCTTTTCTTGGTTTTCTCCCTTATTTTAATGAAATACATCTAGTAGTTTTCTGAGAACAGAAAATAAAATTTTTGAAATATCATTTGATTTTAGTCTCCTTTATTTATTTCATCGTCACATTTATTTGATGGTTTTTGTTTAATAAAAGTCTAGCTTAGAAATCATTTTCACCTAGTCTGAAGCCATTCAGAATCTTCACTCTTTTCTGTGCTATTTCTTTTTCAGTGAAAGCTTGTATAGTCTACCCATTTTCATAGTCTTATTCCACATTATTTTGAAATAAATTCTAGATATTGCTATCACTCGTCTGTACATATTTCAGTACATATATCCTGGTTTCGGTGGAGATGACCCAGAAAAGCCTCCTACGACCGATCACAGGCGAGGCTTTTGGAAGGTGACTGCGAATGTGAATGTGAAGTTAGGAGGTGGGGCCCTGTTGGAAGGGGCAGATGGCTGAGGTTGAGGGCTTGACCTGGAAATGTTTCTCTCCTTCCCTTCTCTTGGCTTTAGGTCACAGTGACCTGAGCAGCTTTCCTTAGCCCAGGTCCTTCCACCATACCATTTATGCTTTGGGAGCCTCTGACCGTGGACTGAAAGCATGAGACAAAATAAACCTTTCCTTCTTTAAGTTGTGAATGTGGGGTGTTTTGTTCCAGTGACAAAGAACGTTTGTTACTAGGACAAACTTTCCAAACAGGAAATAGGATTGTTTTTTAGAAATAGGCACAATAACTATTGTCATACCTTAAAAAATTACCAAGATGGTTTCTCTTACATGAGAAAACAAATTACATAAGTTGGGAAAGAAGGCTGGAGAGTCCCTAGCATTCAGTGTGCATAAATTCACTTAATCTACCCTTGAAGCTGTGTCTGGTGTCTGTTTTTAAGTGCCATCCACTTTATCCTCACTAGAAGAATTAATCTTTATTTTCATATAGGAGCTGGAGAGGGTGACAGTCATCAGATAGTACCTAGCAATATGGAATGGGGCCGAGGACCTAGGACTCCTAAGGCCATCTTTATCCTCTTTTTTCTCTCTCTGTTGCTTTCTTATTGTGAAGGAGGGTGGTTGCTGGAAATTGAGCCCAGGCTTTCTACAACCTAGGCAGGCTACATCCCCACCCCCAAGTCCTCTTCCATTTAATGCTCTTCCCCTCCATATAATACTAGAGGTGCTGCCAGTCCTAAACCTTAGAGAATTAGGTGGTGCGATTGATAATGTGTGTTTTCCAGCTCCAAAGATTTTATTGCTATCATATCTTTTTTCTTTTTGTCTTTATGATTTCATGTCTTTAAATTTTTTTTATTTTCCTTTAATTATGTCAGTTTCTTTCAAAAGAAGGGAAACATTTAAATGTGATTTTCAGTCTACGATTATTTTCTTGAAAATTCTTTCCTTCTGTACTACTATACAAAGGAATCTAGAGGGGAACTCACGGATAAAGAATTGACTTTTTTCTAATTATAGTTTTTGTCATCTTTATCTCTTTAAATTCTTTAAACCTCATATAAATACTGTTGAGTAAATGGTTGACTGTTAGAGAAAAGAAAGACATTGCTTTGTTTTTTCTTTTAATATCTCTTCTACAATAAGGCAATATTTATGAGTTCTGTTCATTTAATCTTTGACTATTTAAGCCAGAGTGCTGAAGACGCCAGCTACAAAGGATACAACTTTCCATTCTTACTTATTGATGTTTTTAAGATCTTTGTCAGCCAAAAGGGTCTTTTGCTAATATATGGCCCTGAGAAAATTCTGCCCCCTGTTACTCCTACTTTGCAGTCCCAGCCTATGAGACAGTCAGTTACAGATGGTGCTTGTCTTTCCTGTTTCATGTTTTACATATGTCCATTCACACCCAGAAAACCCACAGCTGGGGCAACCCACTCGGGACCCCATCTGTCTCTCTCTCTCAGGCAGAAGCTTGCTTTCTCTCAATAAATATATCCTGCTCATAAAAAAAAAAAGAAAGAAAAAGAAAACCCACAGCTGTAGCTATTGTACCAGAAAAACTAGTAAATGTTTCCAAATGGAAGACCTTTCTCAGCAGCTTCCATCAAATGAAGCAAACCAGTTTGGCATTTGCTGACTTCTCTTGGCTATTGTGAAATTCAAACAAGTTCAGTGTTAAAACCTCTTTTGGTCTTAAAAGCCCACAGTTGAGTACTACAAACTTTGATTGCTTTTATGAGACCACAGTGCTGCTTGTATACACTTGAGTCTTAACATGGTGTCTATTACAGGAACTACACAGGTATTTCCAGCTCAGGTAATGCTGCAGATAATCCCTGGAGATTTCTGCAAGCACTATGTAGGGAAATGCGGTCTGAATTATGAAAGAGTCAGACATTTTGCTACCAAAGAAAAGAAATATTATTTTATTTCAAGTTTGATGTATGTTTCATGTCACATCAGCACTATACACATCCTTTAATGTCATATGAGAAATTTAGGTGCCTTATGTATTAACACTGTTTATCCTTTTTGTCAAACTGACTTAGACTTTGGCTGGGAATGTAACTCAGTGGTAGAGCACTTCCCTAGCATAGTTAGACCATGAATTCAATCCCTAGCCTGTCTGAAGAAAAAAAAAAGAGAGAATAACAGAAATTTTACTAAACAGCATGTCTGACCTTTCTATAACCAGTGCTCAACTACTGCTTTCTGAACTCTTTTAGGAATCTGTTTTTAGTAGCAACTACCCTGACTACACATAAGTAGTAGACAAGAGCTCTGTAATCTGATGGATCAGAAATCTATCCTCAGTGGCAGGAAACCATTATTATATCCCAGAATTCAGTTCTCAAAACACCAGACCAGTTCCTAAAAAGCCTATGAGGTGACATTACTCAAGGAACAGAAAAGCCCATGCAACAAGCCAGGCCTCTGTCCCTTATATCTTACCCATGCTATCCGCTCTTAGGACCAATAGTACTCACACTCCGGATGAGGCAGGCTAAATCCTATTCAGAACTATGCTAAACCAATCAGTGGACTGATTTAGTGATCACACACACTGGATCCCAGGATCACACACTCTAGATCTAGCCCCAACTATGACTACAGGAGGCTTTGGGGGGACATCTAGACACAAGCCATCTAACAAGTATCACAGATGGGGTTATATATATTGGCAAAGAGAGGTCATATAATACATTTGCTTTAAGTTTATTGTTTATTTTGCCTAACATGTAAAACTTCCTAAAAAGTGAGAAAGCTACCTGGAATGGGAAGAGAAGCACTATACCTTGGCATCATTTTCCCTTGGTCTTTGATTCTTTGCAGGGCACACAGCTTCCAGTAACATAGGAATGATCCTCTTAAGAGTTGTGAAATTTGTTTTAACTCTTGTGGTACCACTGCCCTGTTTTCCTTAGTCTTATCTCACCAATCTGGAAGAACTTACATTAATAGTTTCCTAAATGGAGAAGGCAAAAGTCCTACTAGTTGTCTACAAAACCTTATCTGACCTAGCTATGCCTTCATCTCTCCCCTCATCTCACTGAATCCGTCTGCTGTTCCTTCCTTTACTGTTACCATGCTGGCCATAAGTACATTGTCATCTCAGAGACTTTGGTTTGTTTTTTTTTTTTTTTTTTTTTTTTTTTGTCTTTTTGAGGCAGGGTCTCACTGTGCAGTTCAGGCTGGCCTTGAGCTCACTTTGTAGCCCAGGCTGGTCTCGAACTCACAAGGAGCCTCTTGCCTCAGCCTCTCGAGTGCTGGGATTACAGGGTGCGCCACCCCATTCGGCATTAATCTCATTCTTAAAACCAAACAGAGCAAGGCCAATTCTTCATCTTCGTACTGTATCCCTAACTATAATCTCTGCCTGTTGCTCTTGGTAGCCTTGGAGTCTTTCCCATGACTGTAACTTA
>RJWT010052242.1:0-10584 GCA_004365215.1 Cuniculus paca
AGTTGTTTTTCCTGTCATTTCGTGGCTGACTGATTGTCTTATATTGGAATATGCTCATTGAGTTCATTCGCTCATCAAAGACTTATTGACAGTGTATAAAGCTGTCACCACTATCCTTCAAGGCCTTGAAACTTAAAAGTATGGAAACCAAGTTAAAAATATTTCCATTTATCTATTGCTCTATCTTCTCCCACAGAGAGGATAAAACAGGCTATTTTGCTGAAATTGGGTATATTGAGAGTGAATTGTTGGAAATTATCATTGCACAAAGACCAAAGAAATCTAATGTGAAAGGCAATATTAGGCTATAAGATGGAAGCTGGTTGTGGTGACTCATGTTTGCAATCCCAGTTATTCAGGAGGCTGAGGTAGGGAGATTGCATGCTGGATGACAGCCTGGGCATCTTACTGAGACCATTTCAAAATAAAATTAAGAAATGCTGAGAGTATAGTTCAGTGGTAGAGTGCTTAGCTAGCATGCACAAGATCCTGGATTCAATCCCTAGTACCATCAAAGAAAGATAGATGGTGGTAAATAACTAATGGAAGCAGAGGAACAATGAAATAAGAAGGGTTATAGATAGCAATAATCCTTTAAACCTTTGAAAATTTTTGTGGTAAATGAAGTTATTTCAAGAAAAATGAAGTTAGTGTGCAACTTATTACAAGGACATTTGTTGAGTTTTCATTATGGGTGTTATGGTTTGTGTCTAGCTGGCCCCCCAAGCCTCATGTAGTCATGGAGGCAACTGAATCTAGCATTTTTGATTGGTTCATTGTCTAGCACTGGGATTAGCAGTATGAGTGTTGCCCCTGCCCACAGGAGGAGCTGGTATACAATATAAGGGAGTGAAGAAGGTATGTTTTCCCTCTCTCTTTTGCTTTTTCGCTCTTGTTGCTTGTGGGGCACCATGAACAGCTGCCCCTCAGTCATGCTACCCTGCCTTGGAGCCAGCTGAGTATAGACTGAAACCTCCAAGAACTATAAGAAATAGACCTTCCCTTCCTTCGTGTTGGGTGTCAGGTATTTTTGTCTCAACAATGAGAGAAAAGTAACCGAGACAATGAGGAATGATTTCAGAAGAGGATTGTGGGCCATTAATTAAAACATTCAGGATTGAGGCAGGAAGATAGCTTGAGTCTTGTCTGAAAAATTTATTGAGATCCTGTCTCTAAAGTTAGGCATGTAGCTAAGTATGAAGGCACTGGGTTCAACTCCTAGTATTATAACTCAAAACTAATTAAAAGATTATATGATCTAGTCCTTAAAGGAGGACATATCAGCATCTATCCAATACATCAAAAAAGTGATATTAAATGCCATAGTCATAATACCCTGTGTGAGTTATTTAAACAAATTACAAGCCCCCAGTATTTATAGTTTAATAAGAAATCCTACTGCTGAGGAAACAGAGCTCTTCTGCATTCCAGCATGATGATTATTATTGATGTGAGATAAAAACAGAACTGTAGATGTCCTATGAAATTCAACTGATTGTGTCAACTTGAGTAAGAAATGTCCAACAAAATTGACTCAGCATAATTCTGAGCATGGAAGAGCCACTCTTGGAAGGATTATTTCCAGAATGGTATGAAGGTAATGAAGAAGGAAGGCTGCTTCTGTTTCTTTGGAGGAGCTCCAGTCTGCACCTTCACCTTGTAATTCATCTCCTGGTTTCCAGCACAGACCTTCTTCAGACCCTTTGGTCTCCTGACACAGACTCTCACTTGACACTGCAGTGAGATCCAGTCTTTGCACTGGGTCCTTAAACTCTCCAGCAAGCTAAGTGAGCTTTTGTACTCCTCCACATCTGACTCTGTGTGTGGCCATTGTAAGCTAATGATGTAAATTCTTATATATTTATATATCTTCCATTAAATTTGTTTCTCTATTAAGTACTGATAGCAACAAACCCTAAAGTCAACTTTAGTTTCAGTGTATGGAAAGACACCCAACAGCCAGCAGCAGGTAGCAGGAGTAGAATTTCATAGGTGTCTCCCTAAATTTCATGCACTACAGGCTTCATCACCACTAAGAATTGAGGCCTAGGTGCTGGTTTTTGAGATATTGGGGTTTAGCTTTTGAAACCCAGGACCCTAATTCATTCTCTTCTTCTCATTTTGAACCTAAAGATGATGGGAGTGGGTTTGCTCTGCCAAACACTCGTGTCATAAAATACTGACTCCTCAGAGGCTCAGAACAATTGGACTAATTGTACATGGACCACAGTTTCCAAATAAGCCAAAATAAATCTCTTCTCTTTATAAGTTGACTACTTCAGATATTTGTTAATGTGGTAGAGAATTAGCCAGGATGGAAACCACTGGGCTGAGAAGGCTCAGAAAAGATCTTAACTGACTATAACAATCTCCACCTTCTCACTTGCTATGAAGGGGAGTTTCTTACACACTAGAGTCCTCCAGGGAGTCCTTGAAACACACTGATGCATGAGCCTCCTTGGTGGGATCCTGATTCAAATGGGCCACATGAGACCCTGACATCAGTGCCTGGAATCCTCAGAGCTGAATGAGCAGCCACGGTGGAGAAGCACTGCCCTAGAAAAACAGAGGGATTGGATAGAGTGTTTCAACTGTGAAGCCAGTAGACCCTGGAGCTAAAGCCTAAGATGGTGTTGACCATACCCATGGGAAGAATGCTCCACCATTACTGTAGTTTGAGAAATGTAACTGAAAAACAAAGATCACACTGATACAATGTCATTGGGAAACAAATGCTAGGGATGATGTCTGTTTTATATCATGAAACTTGAATTGATTGAATTTTAGTAAGTTGATCAAGAAATTACCAGTGCAGTGGAGATTCCAGAAGTCTGGAAAACCAAGGCATATAGATCATCTAAGAAAAGCTGCAAGGAGGGAGTAAAGCAGACCTAAGAGAGAAGCTGTGAGGGCTACAACCACCAGAAGTGCTGTAGGGAAAGAATCACTCAAATTCTTTGGAGCTCACAGTTTGCCACAGATTGCTTCAGATGCTGGACGTGGAACTACAGGACTTACTGTTTGCCCTGCTGGATTTCAGACTTGCTTTGGTCCCAATCTTTTGTACCCTTCTTTTCACTCATGCTGCTTTTGCTGTCTTCTGCTGCCTTAAAGTGTTGCCCCTCTGCCATGCCAACCTGCCTAGGAGCCAGCTGATTATGGACTGAAACCTCCACAAACTGTGAGCTAAATAAGCCTTTCCTTCCTTCATTTTGGGTGTCAGGTATTTTATCTCAGCAACAAGAGAAAAGTAACCAAGAAAGAGCTACAGTGAATTCATTGTTTAAAAGAATTTTCAGTTTATAAAGGGAAGTTGGATTCTGTGAGTATAGAAAGAAAGGTAGAGGGCACAGAAATCTGACAAAAAGGATGTGAGTTACTAAAAGGAATTTTTAATAGCATCTTTTAAATTTCCTTTATCTTATGAAATAAGCTCTTTTCTATAGTGAATCTTTTTACTATTTACTTAGACCTGTTTATTTCCTGAAGAGATACCTTACATATGAGGTGACAACACTAAAACCATAAACAAGCATATCATAAGGTCCTTCTAAGGGATGAAGTGGATACTTTGTGTTCTTTTTCATATTAATTAATGTATTCATAATTAGAAATTATTGAGCAACTCTTGCATACCCAGGTTCACACTAAGTAGAGTGAAAATCTTCAACATCTCTTTTCTGTCATTTGGCATTTAAAGATGTTTAAAATAACTTGTAAAAGGAGATTGAGAATCCCTTCACAGACAACATGAGGATGGACAGTGAGGTAATAAAAGAAACTAGGCAACCGGTGAGGGATGTCTGAGTTCTGTCAGCATTGCCTTCACTGTACCTATGTGAGGTTTACATAATTATTAGTATTTCTACATCAAAAGTGAGGAAACTTAAAGGAAGAAATTGTGAGTAACTCTCTAAAGATGCATGAGGATCAAGAATAAAGTATTAAAATGTTGGTTTTCATGGCAGAGTCAATATTGAGTTTACATTACTCTTAGATAATAGGAAAATCTGATGAGACAGACATCCAGAATTGTGATCCATCTCCCAATCTGCTTTTTATCACTTGTGTGATTTGACCATAATGTTCAACTTTAGACACTCTATTTATAACAGAAAGACAATATATATATTTTGTAGTACTGTGAAGCTTTAATAAATGAGTGTAGAATGTGCTGAATTAATGCTACTTAATTAATGTATTATTGATCTTAATAATTGTATTTTTATTATTGACAGTAACAAAATTAAGTCCAAATAGACAGGTTCCTGAGGCGAAACCAATTCAACGTATTCACAGAGTGGTAATTGAACAAACACTGTGATATTAGTCACTATATTTTATTCTGAATGATTGAATCTACCATACCATGCAGTGGGGGCATTTATTTCTGTTTCCATATCACCTTAACTGGAAGTTAGAATATGAGAAAAGTATTTCTGTGTTACTATTTCTATCCCTTGAAAATAGAGAGCATATGCTGGAGAGTAGAATCAGAAAGGTTAGGGCTACAAAGGAACGTACAGACTTCTAAAACAAATTTCTTTTTTTTAAAACTGGTGAAAAATGTGAACCCAAGTCAAAAGATGCATTCCAAATGCTGCTGCTATTGCATGATGTGGACTGTGTTAGAACCCAAACATTCAGATTCAGTATTGTTTGTACTTAATCATTTTTACTTTTTATAACTATGTTATTAAGTTGTTTATTAAGTTTAGTGTGGTCATCTTAAACTAAGTTCTGCAGCTTTATATTGCATATCTTACCCATCAAAACTTAGATACTTTATCTATCCTATGAAACTCAGGTCCTCTCTTTTAGGGTCAGGTTACCTTCATGAAGTCCCTTGACAAGGTCAAAGCAGTCTTACTAGAATAATCCCTTCCTATAAAAATGGGGTGCTATGGTTTGTGTCTAGATGTCCCCCTCAAAGCCTTATGTAATCGTAGGTGGAGTTCTTTTCAGAGATGGATGAATCTAGAGTATGTGATGCTGGGATTAAGCTGAGTGTGTGATTATTAAATCAGTCTACTGATTGTTTTGAAACTCCCCTTAATCCTGGTGGCCTAGATAGTGCATAAAAGGGGCTGAAAGAAGTCGCTAGCGTGTCTTGCTTGTTTTGCTACCTTCTGCCTGCCATGAACTGTTTCTTCTCTGCAATACCCACTGCCTTGCCACCTTGCCTCACAAGTTACATAAGACTTGCCCCATTTATCTTTGGGTGTTCGATATTTTGTCTCAGCAATGAGAGAAAGGTAAGACATGGGGAGACCATTTGAAGCTGAAATTTCAGGGAGATATTTAAATAACAAATTCCAGTGGAATTACATCTTGTGTCTTACACACAACAAGACATAAGAAACTAAAGAAGAGAAACTAAACTAGACATATATACAGATATCTCACTAAACAATATATATATATAGATATATAGATATATTTACTGTCCAATACCAATGCTATAAGAGATGATCACTTTAATTTATTGTGAAAATGGTAAATGAGAAATGTGGGATCATAAATCAACCACCATGTAAGTAGAGAATGAAGAAAATTTTAATACTTTTTGACATAATTAATGGTTTATGAATTAATGCCTTAAATTCTGTCATTTGTTCCTAACGTTTTCTGTGAGGTAGACAGTGATATCTTCACCAAGGACAGTCAGGAAAATTTAGTCAAAATTACATGGCCACAAGCAAGGAATCCATAAGCTTGAAAAATTGTATAACTCCCAGAATAGCATTCTTCATAATGGTATCTCCCTAAAGTTTTTGCATTTCTTAGTTTTCTGAACCAGAAAAGGAATAAAAGAAACTAAAGTGTGCATAGGGCTTTGAAGTTTTAAGAAATGATTTTCTGCAGCACTTTCAACATAAACTGTCCAGACAGAGTACAAAAAGGAAACCATAACAGGAAAAAGACTCTTAAGAGGTCAGCTGGCTTAACAGGGCAGCCAACGGACGCTATATCAATGTTAGCATGTTCTTGATCTATGGTTCTGAACACAGTCTGAAAAGACTAATGTAATATTTTTCTGACCTAGAGTTGACCCAAACCCAATGCAAACTTGGGAAAGAGAGAAAGCTGAAGATGAAGTCTTGAGGCCATCAATCTTATAGCATGTTTTCAATGGAAAACACCAATAAGCTATCCAAGAGGAGAATCAATAACCAAAAGTAATGGAAAACAAACCACAGGTAAGACTACTTTAGATGCACATAAAAAAATAAATGCAAGTTTAAATATGATTCTTTACATTGGTAAGACTTCTTCATCAATTAAATGCTTTTACACACATGTGTGCACACGCACACTCGTACATATTCATGCATAGTGATATTCTCCTTCCTTCCTCCCTCCCTCCCTCCCTTCCTTCCTTCTTTTCTTTTCTTCTTTCTTCATGTTCTCTTTCTCCATTATTTTTCATCCAAGATGTGCTAAATTTACCTGGAAGTGTAATGGTATGTTGACAAGTAGCTAATATATGAAAAATAAAAGGAAAAATGAACTCTATTAGTCATGATACTCCAGGGAAACAGAACCAACAGGATATATTCCAGAGAAACAAAACCAAATGGATTATTATAAGGAATTGATTCAAGTGATTATGCTAGCTGGAAAATTCCAAGATCTGAAGGCAGATCAAGTTGGAGGCTTAGGAGAACCATGATCCTTGATCATGAAATTCCAGTGTAAAGGCTGATAAGTGCAAGAACAGGTGTGTTGCTTCCAAATTACCACTGGAAAAACTAAGTCACTGTTCAAAAGAATGACTTTCCCAGCGTCACAAAATGATGTCACAGGTTTGGGGTTTTTTCAATTATTTTACAAGGGACACAACATAAATCTTTTCCCTTTCTTATTTTCTGAGGAATTAAACAAGTCAATTATATCTGCAGAGGAGGAACTGCCAATCTGCAGCTTCTGGCTTCTTCCTGTCTCCCTGTGCCTGCGATGAAAGCCTAATACATTTGCTCTGCTTTTCTCTTCTACTGCTTAAGCCATGAAGAAAACATTACGCTAATTGTGTGCAATGTGTGCTATCTCCAGGCACAGCTGTTGTGTCATCCCTTCCACACTCAGTCATTGAGGAGTCTTACCAATAATGGAGCCCAATAAGAGCTGCAGTGCCAGAGACTTTCCCACTAATAGCATCCAGTTTTGCTTTTCTACCTAATTCCAGGAAAGATAGCTGTCATCCAAGGTTTCACAGTCTATAACTCTTCCTTTATTGTCACTTTCCCTCCTCCCTTTCAGGGCCAGCTTGTGAGCCAACCCCCAAATGTAGCCCATGGAGCAAAAGATTAAGCATGGCTTGGAGTCAACCTCCTTATCAAAGGAACCCACAGAGCTTGAGCAAAAGCAAGCTTCAACAAAGATAGATCTGCTCTGGCAACTAGTCCACCAGAGAAGATGTCTATAGAAAAAGCAGTGGGTTTCAGAGACTAACATGGCAGAATGTCCTGAATGCCTCAGAATACAACAGTTTACTATTCTGTCTTCTTCCTTAAGTAAAGTCATTGGGATTCATTATTTGTGGAATTTGAGGATCTCACTGCTGACCTGCTCGCAGTTGCCCTGAAGTTTTCTGAAAGTAAGATTGATGATGAGAATGTCTGATATTTACTAAAAATTAGTCTTACAAAGTACACTCACTTCTGTTAACTCCCTTGAACAAATAAAAGCAAAAACATGGATTTTCAAGCAGAGATCTCAAATCAAGCCCTTGTTCTGCTTTTTGCTAGCTGTGTTACCTAGAACAAATTACTAATGTTGTATAAAACCAAATTTATCTTCTATAAACTCAGGGATAGTCATTCTTGCTTCCCTCCATAAGTTATTGTTTGGATTATAATGTATACAATATATATGTACATGATTAGTTGTTACATATGAGTCACATACTCTGTAGAATATATGGCATTGTTCATTAAATGATGGCTATTCCTTCTAGTCACAACAGCCATGTAATTTAATTGTAATTTTAGCAGTAAGACTACAGAGGCTAAGATTTCAGAGACTTGCTGAAGATCACAGAGCTAAAAAAAAGCAAAGACACAAGTATATGACCCCCACATGTACTTAATCAATTCTGTCATTCTTAAAGCACACAGACTGGGCGAGTACCCACCATGAAGATCTTTTTCTCTCAATTGCACCACATTTGAGTCCTTTAGTAAATGTGCTCGTGTATGAGGAGCTATATTCAATAATAGGATATAGTCAGTATTGCATAATACCAAGAGAAAAACAATTTGGATGGTGGAGTGGAGGTAGGACAGTACAAAAATCACCTGTATTCTTCATTTGCTTAAATTACTCTATAGAACAAGGCTAAGACAAATAAAGAGTCATATCTGTTAGAATGAGAGGAAATGATAAAGATTGAACACATGTGTCAATGCAGGGGAATAAGGGCAGGATATGAAGTGCATTTGTCCTGATCAGCAGGAGGAACAAGCTGAGTGAGATAGAAGAGGGTTAGAAACATGTAAACAGCTATTTGTATCCATAACTTATTGCGAGTTAGCTTATAAACAACCTGTTACCACCTATTGGCAAACTGATAGACAGGCTATAATAAAACTCCCACGCCTTCCAGAGGGCTGCATTCCTTCAGCATATAAAATGTCTGTAGAGGACTGCTGCGGGATGCAGAAGGCCAACAGAACCTAATTCTTCAAATTCTACCTTTCTGCATTCTAAGCGGGACCCTGCACCATGTTGCAGCCTTACGCATTCATATCCAAGGTTAATGGAAGCCCTCACCATGTGCCTGGCACCGTTCCAAGTGCTTTGCATCCTCACAGCAATCCTAGAAGCTAATGTTAATGCCAACCCCATAATGAAATAAGGAAGGCAAAGTATAGAAAACTTAAGCAATTTTCTAACATCATACTGCTAATAAATCATGAACACGACATTCGAACTCATGCAGTCTACCTCCAATGCACATTCTTGTATCCAAGATAATAGATCTTATTCCAACTGTTTTCAATTTTTCTGTGGTCAAACACATATTTTTTATTAATTTATAATACATTGTGAGCAAATGCTCCTATGAAATACACTAGAAGTCAGTTAGTAGAAAAAGGTAATTTAGAAAGATATCTAAAATACAACTCCAATTTTTGAAATTATCATTAGGTCTAGCAAGCATAAAATTAGTACATGCATTGCTGTGAGAATTTATAAATGCTTCCTTGCAGCTCATTCTTATTTTCATTGAGTATCACGGTGTGCCTGTGGTGGTCCCCCAGCCATACTTTGAGTAGTATGATTCTAGATTCAGCGGGGCAGGGCACATAATCATGTCAATAAGAGCAGTGAGGTTGACTTCTCTCTACAAGGTCAACTCTGAATCACTACCCTCTGGACCTAAGTTCTGTAATCAACTACCCTGAGTAAGACTTTAACAGAGCAAACAGTTTAAAAACTAACATCAGGATTTATTCTATGCTACACTGAGAGTAGCAAAGTGTTCTACTGTATCAATTCATAAAACCAATTTTACAAAACTTCTTTTGCTTTAAGAACTCAAAAACTTTCCCCCTCAAATGGTTTTTTATCTTAATATGTATTTATTTTCTCTTCTTTTTATTTTTTTCACTCAGCCCAAAGTACTTAGCACTTGCCTGAAAAATAATAAGTACTCAATAAATGTTTGTGCTTGAAAATCTACATTTATTTCAAAAATACTTTTTGTATCAAATCTCTAGGTATGTATGTGGAGATGACATGAATCTTAAATGACAATACATTCCCTGTCAGGAGGTTAAAAGGAAAAGGAAAATATTATAGATGAAGAAGTTAAAAATACACCACTCTGGCATATTGATTATTTAAGCTGAGAAGCCTTACAAAAATAACAAGTGCAAAAAAGATCCTTCTGACCTTCATGTTGTTTCTTAAAAGTAAAAGCTAAAATTCTCATGTGAAAGATGTGATGTCCTTATTGTCAAGGATAGAAAGTTGAGGCCAAAGTAGATCTTTACAAACCCTGGTAAACCAATGTTTGTTTTCCTAGGCACCTCTCTCTCCAAGTAACTACCTTTACTTGAGACCCTTCCCTTTATCTGTTTTCTACAGTCTAGTACTTTCTCTCCAACCTAGTCTGTAAGTTACTGACTTAGTTTCTTTAGATCTTTCTTATGTGGGATCCAGTGCCATATAAAAGTTGCATTGAATAGATTTGTTCTTGATTTGATTTATATCATTTTAATTCTTAGACCCAGCTGGGACCCTAAGAACCTAGAAGTGTAATTTTACCTCCCTTATGCAAATATTGAAAATAATGGCTTATTCAAGCCAATTAGGAGACATTAAGAAGGAAAGAGTTAAAGTCAAAATTTTTTTACCACTTTGCTTTATTAAAAAATTCAAATATTTTAATATCTATGCTGTAAACTTAATGTTCTTGTTATTATAACTTGGAGGCTTTAAGTAGTGCATGATTGCTCACACAATAAAGACTGTCTTTATAATAAAGTTTGTATAAATGTCTTTGAATCAAGACTGCCAAGTGTCATGTTACTCCTAAAGAATACAATCAGTCATTGTTTTCCTAACAATTCATAAATA
>RJWT010052243.1:0-10589 GCA_004365215.1 Cuniculus paca
TGTTCAAAATCCCTCACTCATGTCATGATGAATTAAAATAGATTAACATGAAAAGGAATAACCAATGGAAATACTTTGTGATATCCCAAGCCTTTGCTGAGTAGTTCAAGATAGATATTGAATCTGACATTTGTATTGGGTCGTATAGTATATAATAATTTAAGGTAATAATTGCAGATTCATTATTAAATGTTATTGAACTATTTGCATTTCACTAGGATATACTGAGATGTAACACAGACCTTGGATCATAGGAACTCTCCATGCATTTGGTAAATGAATGAAGACTTAGTGTATCCCATTAAGTATTATAGTGTGGAATTGCAGCTAGGTGCTGGGTGTGGAGTCATAGGAGGGAGGGAGGGATAACTAATGGTCATTAAAGTACCTACTATGTGCCATATGACAGTCTAGGTGGCTTCCACATATTCTGTCACTTGTGTGACACAGTAACTCTTAAGATGGGGGTATCTGAAATTTATAAATGAAGGAGCCAAGGTTTAGGGAGGTTGAGTGAATTCCTCAGGGACAAGATTTGAATCAATGTCTATTTGATATCAAAGCTCACTCTTTTCTGTTATGTCATTCTAGTGATAATCAGGCTTCATCACTGATCAGCACTGTGTCCTTTTCTCCCCATCTCCTCCTCCTCCTCCTTCTCCTCCTGCTCCTCCTCCTCTTCTTTTTCTTCTTCTTTTTCTTCTTCTTTTTCTTCTTCTTCTTCTTCTTCTTCTTCTTCTTCTTCTTCTTCTTCTTCTTCTTCTTCTTCTTCTTCTTCTTCTTCTTCTTCTTCAAAATAAGTTTTGCTTTAGCTTACAAAGGTGAGGTCTTCAGAGAATGTATTTTGGAAAGCTCCCAGGTAATTCTGATCCAATCTGATCATTGATCATTGAGCTAGGTTAGGGTGCCTTCACATGCTAATATTTACAATCGTAGTATTTGGGTCAAAAAGTAGCACTAACAGTTCTTCAGTTCAATGTAACAAAGAGAGAGTGCCTACCAAATACAAAATACTCTTGAGTTGCAAAGATGACATTGTCTTTGCTTTTGCAAATGTATAATTAGTAAGGATGGCATCTGCAGTGCTTAAATGCTTACAACAAGACTAAGTCAAGGAAGAGCTATGTGGACAAATCAGGGAAAAGTAACACTGTGAGAACTAGGAAGTCTCCATGGACCAATGGGAACTGAAGAATGAATAGGAGACTTTCAGCAGGCAGAAACTGGATAGAAAGCAAAGATGTGTTTGAGGCAAGGCAACAGGACCAGTTTCAGAGCAGAAGAGGAAGATGATGGCAGGGTAGTTTGGAACCATGTTACAAAGACTGTGAAAAGAAAGCAGAAGTTTGTGTAGTTAATTGTCTGAGGAACAGATGAAATCCATTGAATATTATCAGCCAGAAAATGAATTAGGTCTGAGTCTCAACTTGGGAATATGTAGTGTGTTGTATGAAGTGGGTCTTGGGTTGGGGCAAGGAGAAAACTCCAGGTACTACAGTGCCCAGCTGTTAGCAAGGAGCTAACTCTTAACATCTTCAGGGATGAAGATTCCTAATCTTATTTTTAAAGAAGCAGGGGAAAGGAAACCACTATGGGGCCTTTAGAAAACCAGCATGTGAGAAACAAAATAACCCATTAAAATTCAACACAATACCCTGAATTCCTGTTAGTCATTTTTGAATGGAGAAACAGGCATTGGTTACACAAAGATAAGGCCAAGATGCTTAACAGCAGGTAATTGAGATGCTCTGCAAGTGGAAGGAGGAAATTGGGCCCAGTCAAGATGACTTTCAACTTGGCTGGAGGAAGCATGTAAGGTCCATCCAGCATGCATTCTAGGTTGTCTCTCTGTCGCCACCAATTTAAACAAACTCCTCAGTGTCCTTGTGAATTTGCATTGTGACATGTTAGGAAAGAATAGTCCTTCAGTGTATTCATGAGCAAGTGGCCAGGTCACCTCTGCAAGCAAATACTTTACAAAATAAGACCACTGGCCTCTGCCTCTGCCCTAAAGCAGGCACATGTTAACTCCTTCAGAGCAGGCACTGAAAAGCCTACATTCAGGATACATTAATCTGAAAACAAGTGTACTTTTGTGTCTGGGGAGGATTCTTTTCATTGCCATCAATTTAATACATCGATAGACTGAGATTCTAGCTTCACTATCAGGTTGCCCTCCAAACTGAGACCCCTCTGCAGGCCAAGGTACTTAATTTAGACTAATCTGAAGCTGAATGAACTGTGTATCCTCTCCAATTCTTCTCTACCATCATGAACGCTCTCATTGCCCTTACCTACAGTGACAGGCACTGAGTTTCTGGGGAGAAAAAGTGACCTCCAGGCATTATGAATTAAATTCTGTTGATAGTATGTTACCTAAGGGCAGAAGGAACACATGCATTCATGCACAGGTGCTAACACATGTGCATGCATGCCCATAAAAACTAGACATATATATCCTCTTTTGGATCTCCTGATATGGTACCACTGATTGTGCAGAGGTCTACAGAATGGTAAGAAATCTATTTCTGTTGTTGGTAAAGTCAGTGGTGTATTGTGAAAGCAGCAGCAAGACAGCAAGGTATCTGCATAGGTAACAAGTACACCTGTGAACCAGCTGACAAGAGGTAATCAAGGAACTGGCCACATCCTCTCAGATTTGAGAATCAAAGAAAATGACTTTGGTCAGGGTCTTCATTACTTTTCTCTCATTGCTAGGACAAAACACCTGACACCCAAAGTGAAGCAAGGAACAATTTAGCTTACAGTTTCTGGAGATTTCAGTCCATAATCAGCTGGCTCCAAGGCAGGCATGGCACTGGGGCAACAATTCAAGGCAGCATCCAGAGCGAAAAGGGGGAAACAAACCTCTTCTCCTCCCTTATATTGTACACAGCCCCCTCCACCCTCTCAGTACTGGTGTGCACTCACAAAATGTGCTTGCCCTCCTTTGCACAGGATGAGGATATTTACAAAGTAAGAACCCTGGCTCCCTGCTGAGTCTCTCAGTTAAACTTCTAAACTTCTCAAGTTGACACAATGTAACAACCATAACAGTGGGGCAATGGCAGAGGTGACCCTTTCCCGAGCATCTTCAGTGTAGCCCAGGACTAGTGTGAAGTGAGTGTGTGTGTGTGCGTGCATGCATGCAGATATTAATCTATCTCTTCCTTCCTTCAACTCTCATTGAAAATCAGAGATCAGCTGCCCATGCAGTGACTGGGGAGTAAACTGAAGGACCAGATTGGTGAAGGAATACAATTCTGAGTGGGGCTTTGTATAACTCATGAGGAGAACGAGCAAGTCTGTTTGTTCTTCTGTTACATCCCCAGAATTTACCATAATGCTTGGTACTTGGAAGACGCTTAGCAAATATTTATTAAGTGAACGAATGAATGAAAGTCCAGGAAGTCTCCTAGCAGTGACAGGAGGAATTTGCTCCTTTAGCCACTTCCCTGCCTACTAGGACACAGGTACCTGCACATGAAAGGGACCTAGAAGCCCAAAGAGAGGTAGGGCAAGGAAGTTCGGGAGACAGAGGAGAGGGCTCAAGCCCTGTGCTCCTCCCTGAACTGCAACTTGGGGGCCTTCAGTTCTTCACAATGAGGAGAGAAATGCTTGTCAGAGAGTTTCTGAGCCAGGAACCCAGCACCAGTGATCCCAGGAAACCATTTAACCTTCCAGCTTCCCGCTTTCCTCACTCAAGGAGCAAAATTGGGAATTAACAGTGACCTTCATCCCTAGTAATTATGGGAATTAAATAAACAAGACTTGCAAAGGCTTTTAAAGTTTCAGGTTCAGGCCTGAGAAAGTGGGTGCTGCAAAGGGCATCGTTCCTTGCCTATGGGTCGCATGGGGTCTTTGCTGATGCAGTGAGTTCCCCATACCACTTCAGCTTCGAGGCATCAGCAAGAATGGGTCAGGTGGAGGACATCAGAGACGGAAGCAAGTAACACAGGGGCAGCTGAGGGAGAGACAGAAGGAAGCAGTGACCTTGCTTTCAGTGATCCCAGTCCCTACAATGGTGAGAGGGAGGCAGGACGTCCAGGTCTAACTCGTAGCTGTTACTCTGACTCAGTCAATAACTTTGTTCCTGACTGGGAGGAAATGAAGTGTGTGGAGTAGATAAAGAGACAGGATAATTACATATGACAGATTTGTCACTTTATGGAACTGACATCTTCCAAAGGGGAACAATTTTGAACCATCCCGTATCCCAAATTGATCATCTCATCTTTGATTGAATAATCTGAGTTTTCCAGCAGTAGAATTTTGAAATATGAATATTTTTGGGAGCAAATAACCAAAACAAATACCTGGAGCTAACTGCCTACTTCCCTTCAAACTCAATATCCTTTCTTTCTTTTTTTTTTTTTTTTTGGTTTGAAACAAAAGAAAGAACCAAGGAAATGGAACAAATAACTTTAACTCCTTTTTGAATCATGAGCTGGAAAGAAGACTATTTGGATGGTGAAGTTTTGTTGAATCTGTCACAGTTATCTTTGGGTTATGTCCTGTGTGGGGAGGACATGACTTTAGAGCTGTGTCTATGACCACTGATGAGCTGTATCCCTTAGAGCAGGTCCACCAAACATTCCAGTTTCTCCCTCTGTACATCTCCTATGAACTGGTCAGTCATGGGGCAAAGGACTGAAATAGATAAAGTGTGGACACTTGCACTGGTTCATGGGAAGTGCTCAGCTGAATAATATTATTTAGAATTGTTATTCATGAGGATAAATATTTTAACAAGGAGCTCTTAAGAGAGAAATGTACAAATGTGACCAAAAGTGACACACAAATCATAATTTCTAAATTATGGCCAAGGGAGAAAAGAACAGCAAGCATCTTTAATCAAGAATGAGTAATCCAAGCATCCATGACTAAAGGTCCTGACATCGTATTTAAAGAACTTCCTGCAAAGGCACCCAAGATTGGGTTTGTGCAACTCTCCAGCTGATGAGGACACAGTGATTCTAGTTTATTCCAAGCACCTGTCCAACAGGAACATTGCACAGTGACTAATACAACATGTGGATCCACCCAGTGTTTGCGGTGAACCTACTCGTGGGTGTCTCTGCTAATGCACCACCATATAAATTACAATAACTTTAAGTTCATTTTAACAGTAATTATGACTTGCACAAGAACAGCTAAAAGTTCTCAATGTGAGCAGTGGCTTCTGCATTGGAAGCACCATCAATAGGTTACTTTCCTTTGAAGTCAGCACAAATGATAAGTATAAGCCAGCTTTTCCTGCAGGTCTAATTGGGATGCATAGTATACAGAGAGTGCATTTAAACGAACAACTTCCGTTCTGTATAAAGGTTTAATAAAAGTTTTCTCTGGTCATTAGATTCTGTTTCCAAAGTGCAATTTAAAACCCAGTAATAACTTTAATAGAGTTTATATTAGAAAACAGGTTTTTTTTTAACTCTATAGGCACACAAACTCTCATAATCAAGAGATATTATATTTCAAACTCTCCAGCTTCATCATCTTGCTAGAAAGAGGATGTGGGAATCAACAATCTTACTTCAGTAAACTTTCAGGGTGCCAGTCCCATGCCCAGAGTTGGGACAGGAAGGAGAAACTAAGGATGTGCCCTCTAGTTACTCCCAGGAGGAATCTGGCAGGTGGGCTGGAGGCACCAGGTCACAAAAGCATCCAGCTGGTGGGGGCGGAGGGAGCATTCATTTCCCCAGCCGTTAGGTAGCATTTGTGTCTTTCTAAATAGTAAGGCAGTTTTGCTAGTGCTTATTTTTGAGTTGGACTCTAATCCAACAGGCATTATACTGGATAAACTGTGTGGCTGGGCCAAATTAATGCTTTGTTCTGTTTCCTGGGTCTTCATTTTAAAACTGGTGGTAGTAATAGGACTGGTGTCATATGGTATTAGTTATGAAGTCCTCCTATATGTGACTTTATATAAAGCACCTGGAGCACAGAAGGTCATTTGTGCTCCAGCCATGATTGCAGCTCTGAGCAGAACCAATGCACACACTGAAATCAAAGCAAATGGTCCTGAAAAGGGTGGGGGTAACAAGAGAACTTTGTGTGCATTCTTGCTACCCTGAGATAACCACTATTTGGTGTTTAGTGACATACTTTTATTCATTTCTTATTGAAGATAAATGTGCCCAGAAGTGTAGTTTCATCTAGGTGAGTATTATATACTTTTACAATCAATAAACTTTTAAAAATACTATTTAAATGCCTTTATTTTTTTTCTTTCCCCTGCCTCTGTCCACTGTTGCACCCAGGTAACTGATGTCAACAATCTGGAGTGCATGCTTTTATATCTTTCTCCGTGTTCCTGCAGCCTCAGTGAACATGTGTATGAATGTGTAGATTTTATTTCCCTTACTTACTACTTGTCTTAGTCACTTTTCTCTCACTGCTGGGACAAAATACCCAACACCAAAAGTTTATGAGGGAAAAATTTATTTAGCTCATAGTTTGTAGAAGTTTCTGTCCTTAATTGGCTGATTCCAAGGTAGAGTGGCACATGGCAGGGGAGCAGGCAGCAGAAGACATCAAAAGCAATGGGGGTGGGGGAGAAAGAGAGACAGAGACAGGGAGAGAGCTCTTTCTGTCCCTTATATTGTATGTAGGTTACTCACCCTAGGGTGGATGTAGCACTCATAGCCATAGTCTCAGCATTGGACCATAAATTAATCACAAACTCTAGATTCAGCAACCTCTGAAAAACCTGCCCTCCCAGCCATGACTGCATGAGGCTTTGTGGGAACATCCAGACATACACCATAGCACCACTATAAGCAGAACACCTCCAAAGCAACTCATAATCAAACTCATTCTTTTTTAGTGGCTATTTAATGTTTCAGAATTCTACTATTCATTCAACTATTCTGTCATTGGTTGGCACTCATTTGTGTCTGTGTATATGTTTGTGTGTGCAAATAATCTCGAAATAAGAACTACAAAGTTCTTATTTCTAGGGATAATTCCCAGGATGGGATTCTGGGTTGCTGTATTTTTCAATTTTGTGGAGGATTTAGGGAGGCGGATCTAGGGGACTTGGAAAACAGTCAGAGGCATAGACATATTTCAGAAGGAATGAGATCATTCATCCAGTGTTCCAAGTCTGCAAATATCGGTACAGACCTATGTAGGAGAAGTGACTTGCTTGTGCCATGTATCCAGTGAATACCAGATTGAAGGCCCCAGTGCCTCTGATAGCAGACCACTGCTCTTTCTCATTTTCCACACGGACAGAAGAAATAGCATTTGAACTCAGTCTTAAAGGATGCCCGAAATGTAAACAGTACAGCAGGGTACAATGGCATCTCAGATGAGGGAGATATCTGGGGAGGCATACAACTGCCTGGTGTATGAAGGAATGGTAAATTCTTACTGATTAAGCATAGGGCCCTAGCAGAGGGATCAAGATGAATGGTGCTAGCTGGTGAGACCAGATGGTAGTTGGAGGGCATGCTTAGGAATTTGGATTGTTGGGGAGGTTGTGGGGTAACTTCAGCTAATAGGCTGATTTTTTTTTTTTTGCATGAGAGTTGGGTGAGATTAAACTGGTGGCAGGTGGCAGATTAGGAGGTTTAAATTATTAAAGCAATTGAAGCTACAAGTCAAGGAGACCAAGTAGGAAGTTGGAGGTGGAGGCAGGTCATTCCCTAGGTCAAGAGTCATAGGACTTATTCACTAGATACTCAACATATTGACTATGTGAAGCATGTGGTAGGTTCTCAATACACATTGAAAGAAAGAAATCCCTGAAGAGAAGTTGGTGGTGTGTGGAAAGGGTCAATCATGATCACTGATGCTGAGTGAGTCACTGCCAGTTTGCTGTGCCATTGCCTGGGCAGTCACACACAGAGACCAGGATGGCCCTTAGTCATACCACTTTGGAAAAGTCTCCCCAAATTCTCAAGGATTACCCTGATCTCACATTTATGAAGTAGGATCTGTTACATAAGGAACTATCTTTTATAGTCTCATGCTCTTGGCAATGAACAGACATCTCAGATTCCCAAGAAGAAAGCCATAGTTCTATTATGAAATTAATTTTCCACTGACCCAGATCCAGAGGGCTGTTTGAAAGATAGGTGTTGATTGATGTATGAGGATTTTCATCCAGCTTTGTAAAGTATGAGATCTACAAATCTGCAAGTAGAAATAGAGTCTTTCTGGCAAAAATATTAATACTGTACCTTGGTGTTACTGGTTGATTGCTTTTCAACACCTGGGAAGACTTTTAAATGAACAATTCCTATTTATATCTTTCCTCAAATAGCATTGGAACTCCCAGCCATCTTATAAAATTTGGAACAGGTCTGTGCTGCCAAGGTTTTAACTCGATTAATCATACAGAAAGCGCAAGTCCAGGCACATAGCAATTACAGGGGGATCATGTCTCAAATGACCCAGGGGCCTGAACTGAGGGAAGGGCTGTCATGGGGGAGGAGTCAAAAAACAAAAATTTGAGGAATGAATCTAGAGGACAGTCCTGAAATCTGCGAAAGTAGGTGAGTTAAGAAAGAATTAGGGATGAAAGATGAGAGTTGGATGATAGAGGCAGAACCCTAAGGTCATGTTTCCATGGCAATGGACAAGTGGAGGGAGAGGTAGTGGAGAGAACAGAACACAAGTACACAGGTCACAGACTCTGGAGGAAGGGAACTGAGGCAGCCTTGGAGGTACTGAGTAACCTTTCTGCCTCTCCATCTCACAAAGGTAGAAACCCAGAATTGATCTGGAAAGTCAACCCAGTGCCTGCTTCCCAACATCTGCTTTCATTTCACAGGGCTGTATTCTTAGAGTCTCACTATACACATGGCCATGACCGTGTGGACTAGTAGCCGTATGTGAGTTCTTACTTCACTTTCCACAAACACTGAAATGAGACCAGAGGGTCTGTGGATTATTGATTCTGGGAAAAAATTATGCCTTTTAAGACAAATATAGGAGCTCTGGGGTTTCTTTGTTTTGGTTTTCAGTAACACTATGATGGGCAAAATAACAGCCATGACCCAAAATTGGTGTCCTAATGCTTATTATCTGTGATGTGTTACCTCATATGGCAAATGGATGGGACTTCTGAGGGACTTGGTTTTCCCATGGCCTGGTTAGCTCCTGTGGCAATATATCACATTATTGGACAATTGGCCACGTTTGAGTTCTGTATTGGTGAAACCAAGCCTTGTGTGGTTTGCAAGAGAATCAATCCTTCAATGCAAATATTGGTGTAATTTAAATCCTCCACTCCTTTTCTTCCCATCTTGGTGTTCTTTAGCTCCATGAACTTGGCCTTCTCATCTACAAAATGTTGGTAACAACCCTCTTGCATATGATATATGATATGAGGTGATGTGATATATGATAGACTGTAATATGAGAGTTCCACAGCTAGTACTAAATGCCATGATATAAAGTGTCCAGTACTGAGCTTGGCACATATTATGTGCTCAATAAATGGCAGATATTTTTGTTATAGAAAAATACTCATTATAGAGAGAAACACAGTCTTTGAAGTCAGAATTTCTTTTCAAGGAGCATACTAGATTAAAATGAAACATATTAGCCATTTATATGTTGGGAGGAATTTTCATCCACTCTAAGCTTTTAACATGGGGACTAGGCCTTTTGCGGGATTAATAACAACCTCAAACAAGGTCCAAGAAAACTAAATTACACAGATATCTATGGTTCATTTCTCTCTCAAGAATAAATTCTCTTGTTACAGGGCTAAAGTTAGTCATGAGATCCAACCAGAGTCATGTGGCACTGCTGTTCTGAATTCTGTTTCTTAGGCCTTTTACCATTTCTGAAGGAGGATCTATGTGTTTGAGTGTGCATTGGCTATTACCAGGAAGAGGGGTAGTGAAGTCATATCCCAGAAGAAAGCTACCCAGCACATTAGCTGTCAATACTATGTGTGGGCTGCAGAATGATGTACAGGAACCAGAGCTGGATTTTTTGGGAAGGAATAGGATACAGTCTCTGGGCCCAGAATTACAATTTAGCAGGTACTTGATTTCTTCAGAATTCCCTGTCATCTTCCACTTCTAGCTCAACCTACAAGCTTTTAGTGTTGTTTCTTTTCATTTTCAGACTAATAGCATTCAGGAAACTGGGAAACTTTGGAGCAGAATACTCATATGTACATCACACTGGCCTGGACCTAATTATGCACAGGCAGCAAATGCCTCTGGAATCACATCCTGTTATGAAATAGGGCCTTTAAAGAGATGGAGTCAAGTGGCAAAGTCAGTGGCTGTCAACAGCCTAACTTGCATATGATATATGATATGATGAGTGAGCACAGGTTACTGGGTGAAGTTGCTGAGGAAAACTATTAAATGACCCTATCTGCAACTGAGGGAGGAAGGAAGTGGGTAAAAAGAGGCAGAAGACTGGGAGAGTGGGACACCAGCACCCAGGGCTACTACATACAGTCACCCATCTTGTTATCCTGGTGCAAACCCAGATGCCTCAGGTTTCACCTTGTCCCCAGAGTCCGTAACTTGGTGGTCTGCTCTGTCTGCTCTGGAGTTGATCTTTCCCTCTTTCTCCTACCTGGCAGAAGGGATGAAGGCCAATAAAAGTAGGTG